>OZ030014.1:24912500-25187500 GCA_964023405.1 Apodemus agrarius
TTGATCAAGTAACAGTAAGCACAGTATGTTTGCCATGCAAAAGTAAGAAAGCAAAAGTGAAATACAAAACGAGTAAAAGTATATGGTGGATTACAGATGGCAATGTTGCTGGTGTGCAATGTATGACATCTGACATCATAAGTCATTATCCTTCACTGTGAAAGTATAATTAGAATGCAAGTCATTAATTCCCCATGAATTGAGTCTAAACAAAACAAAACAAAGCTATTCCTACTGATCTTCAAACATATCTAGCCTCTATTAACTTCTTTATAGCAGACTATAGGGTTTAGGACCTCTCCTTAATCGTTTTTTATGACCTTGGGTGTGTTTATTAGCATTTGGGGCCAATTTTATATAAATTTCAAATAGAGACATGCCTACTAGGATGGGGAAATTAAAATAACTGAATGAAGTGTTGACAAGGATGCTCTTGCAACAGGATCTCTCACACTGAATCTCTCCCCAATGGTTCACTCTCCTTTCAGCAGGCAATTCAGAACGGAGCAAAACAATCCGGAAAAGCATATTGAGAATATCTTATGAGAATCAACATGCACTAACTGTGGGATCCACCACTCAGTCTTGTGTCCCTAACAGACAAATGACAACTTATGTTCACAATCACATCTGCTTTATTTATAACACATACCCCATAGTTGCCTCTATGTGACGAGAAAGCAAGAAACACACACACACACACACACACACACACACACACACACACACGTATACTTGCCGCATGGGTTCTATGTAGTAAAAGGCACCATATACTAGAGGTAGATAGAAGCATAGACTTAATTAGACAAAATTATCAAATCATTTTAAAAGATTTATATCTTTAAAAGCAATGGAAACTTAAGTTAAAGTAGCCTGAAGTGTAAAACCTCTAGTTAATATTCTTCCTGATTTCAATATAGGTTATAAAAGCCAGAAAGAGAAGGTTCTACAAGAAGCCAGATTAGTGATAGGAGTAGGTTCAAGTAGGTTCAGTATAATAACAGGATATGCCTGCTTTGGTGGGAGAATGAATGGTTGAGGTTTGATGACAGGAAATTGCAAACAAGAGTGACATACTCTTATTTGGATATTCAATTTCTAACTTGGAAGGTGTGCTTTCTGTAGTCATTGTAGTCATTCTATTTCCGTGTGTGTGTGTGTGTGTGTGTGTGTGTGTGTGTGTGCTTTCATTTGTTGTCATGAATAGAAATAGCTATAAGGATTCTATAGGAAATATTAACATACAATCTACATATCTGTGTTAAAAAAAAACCTGAGGGATTCACTGCTGTTGTTGCTTTTAATCCTCTTACCAGAGCTTTCAAAATCTTGACTGAGATGAAAGAAATCAAGTGTCAGGCTTTATTTCTCTACCCATGACAGCTTAACTACTATTCCTCTAACATTTATTCATTAGAAATTGGAGTAGATAAAAATGGATATACCACGCTAAAGACTCATTTTTAAGTTGCAAATTGCTTGCTTTGGAGTAGGGCGAGAATCAAGGGCAGTTGTTTCAGGATCTTCAGACACTTTGAGCACCCTGTTATTTACCAGCATTTGAGGAAAGATGAATGACTTCTCTAGAGCCATCCTGGAAGGAAAGTAGATCAGTTTGTGTACCCTCATTTCGACTCAACGCTCAACACTCTTTTCTATGGAAAAGCAACCATGACTGGGAGGAATGCTTCTTAGTGGCTTTCATAAGATGATGGTGGATATACATTCCATTAACCATTCAGAAGTCAGGGTAAAAGAGAATGCTACATGCACACACATGCGCATGTGCACACACACGTGTATACACACATGCATACACTCACTGATACATGCAGACCCACTTGCACAAGTATACATACAAACACACACACACACACACACACACATGCACACAAATATGCAAGCACACACACATATTCTCTTCTCATTCTCTTCTTTCTATGTGCTTCCCTTCCTTCCTTCTTAATTTTATACCCCTTTCCTCTCTTCATCCCCTTCTGCCATGAAAATTCCTTCTTTAGTTCTTCATTTTCTCTTTTCTCTTTTTTTAAACTTTGCTTAAGTAAAGCATAGCAAATCAAATCAAACAATAGCAAATAGCAAAATTAATGAGTTAAAATCAATAACATCTAACTCTTCTAACCAGAACATAGCATCTTTAATACTTTCTCTTTTCTTCTGTCAAATATTTTCTAGGTCTGTCTGTTGCAAACCTATGATGGCAAACTGCAGGTCATTCAGAAAGGCAGTCTTTTTTTTCCCTTAAAGCAGTTTATTGCAATGTACTCCAACCATATTTGCAGACAACATGATTCTCTTGCAAAATATTTGTTTCTTGAAGATACATTTTGATTGTAGTGGTTTTGCTTATAATGTGTGGTATTGTTTTATTTTCTGACTCTATTGTGTTGTATCTCACAATAGATGTTTCTCACTTCATAGTAGAGAATGCTTGATATTTGAGAAAGTTATTGAAATTTATGGTTAACACCTCTTTCTTTTTTTCTTTCTTCCTTCTTTTCTTCCTTCCTTCCTTCCTCCCCCCACCCTCTTCCTTCCTTTCTTTCTTTAATAGGAACTGCCAAGAGGAGTTTGCAACTTGCTGGAATTGCATTATTGCAACTGACACAGTAAGTAAGTGAGACTACTTGGTGCATTTAAAGGAGGTAGTTCTACCAAACAGCGTAACTTTGGTTTAACTGTCAAGATCATAGAATTAATTAAATTAGTTAAGTTTTTCCATCAAACACACCTATCTTCTGAAATTCCAACCAGTTACTTTCTGACCTCCAAGTTGTATTTCCATACTGATATTCACACCTCCCAATGTGAATGAGTGTTTGTCTATAAGTCTACTAGAATACTGTATGCTTTCATAATACAAGGTAATAAAGGGTCTTCACCAGAATATGTAACAAGGTTACATGTCTTTTCTTAAGAAAACTTAGTTATAGATGGAAAAAAAATCATAGGATCAAAATAGCGTATTTAGTGATATGTGCTAGGAAACGTTTGTGAACCCCAAAAGACCACAAAGGAGTCGAAATAGATGCAATTGCATTAGAGTATCTCATACTGTGCATTTTCCCTTCCCCATGACTTCATGACAGAATGTTCTTAGAGTGTGCCTAGATTATATTGAACTCATGTATTATCTCTACAACCAGACTGTCACCTTTTCTGTCTAGAATTATATTTTATTCATCACAGATTCTTCCATATGTCATGGAAAGAAACATATGGTGAGTAAATACTTGGTGGATGGGTGAGTGCAAAAGTCAAAATTGGGAGCTTTTTAAGAAACATAAAGACTGTCATTGAATGACAAAGGCTGTGGTCACTCTTCTTGTGTTTTACTCTAAGGCAATTACTTATTAAATGAGGAAATATTTGTCTCCCAGAGAATATTTGGAGATTAATGAAGACATTTTTGTTTGTCACCATTGGAAAAGGTATTTTTGGTACCTAGTGAGAAGAAGCCAAGGATGCTGGTCAACAACTTACCATGCACAGGGCAGAACCCCACAGCAAGCATATATTAAAAAAAAGCCACAAATTATGACAGAGGTCAATAATTTTAACATCAAAAGCCCTAGTCTGGGACATACCAGTCAAGTGACACTTCAATAAAACCAAGTTATGCATATCCAAATGACAGTAGGTCTGTATTCTGTGATTATAATTAGCATTCAAAAGTAAACAGTCCTTTAAAAGAAGTGGGAAGATATGTTTGCAAAGCAGCATGCTCGAGAGAAGTTACTTTTGGAAATGTGGCTGTAACTTCTTCACTGGTGACTGGGTACCACCTATGATCCTGGCTCCACTTTGATGGAATGTACTACCCAAGAGACAAGGACTCTGATCCAGAAGAGTAGGAAATGCAATGGAAGTGATACATGTATGAAGACATCATTATGAAAAAGTATGTAGCCATTACATCACATGGTAACATAGAGGCTTTTTGTGTTGTTGTTTTTTTGTTTCTGTTGTTGCTACAACTGGAATTTCAAAAGTGGGGAGTTCACATATGGCTTTGTAAGAAAATTGGCAACTCTGGATACAGTTTCTGTACTTGATTGTTGAATGTGACTGGCCATTTTTGCTTCATTGGAACTATTCTTTTGGCTTACATGGATATACTTAAGTAATTTATGTTTTGTATTGAATATTGTCTTCATTTACATTGCCAATAGTAAGACCTTTCCCGATATTTCCCCTCCCCTAAGACCCTCAACCCCTCTCCTTCCTGCTTTCCCCTGCCTCCACGTATATGCCTCTCTACCCAACACACTTCCTCCTCCCACCCTCGGTTTCCCCTTGTTTGGGCCTCTGTTGAGCCTTTACCTGACCAAAGACCATTCCTCCCACTGATGCCCAACAAGGCCTTCCTCTGCCACATTTTTGGCTGGAACCATGTGTGACCCTTTGTACTGGCTAATTTCGTGTGTCAACTTGACACAGGCTGGAGTTATCATAGGAAAAGGAGCTTCAGTTGGGGAAGTGCCTCCATGAGATCCAGCTGTGGGGCATTTTCTCAATTAGTGATCAAATGGGGCAGGGCCCCTTGTGGGTGGTACCATCTCTGGGCTGGTATTCTTGGGTTCTATAAGAGAGCAGGCTGAGCAAGCCAGGGGAAGCAAGCCAGTAAGGAACATCCCTCCATGGTCTCTGCATCAGCTCCTGCTTCTAACCTGCTTGAGTTCCAGTCCTGACTTCCTTTGGTGATGAACAGCTGTATGGAAGTTTAAGCTCAATAAACCCTTTCCTCCCCAACTTGCTTCTTGGTCATGATGTTTGTGCAGGAATAGAAACCCTGACTAAGACACCCTTGGTTGATAGTTCAGTCCCTGGGAGTCTTGGGACATCTGGGTGGCTGAAATCATTGTTCTTCTCATGGGGCTGTAAACCCCTTCAGCTCCTCTGGACCATCCCTCCAGTTCCTCCATTGGGGACCCCATGCCCAGTCCAATAGTTGGTTGTTAGCATCTGCCTCTGTATTTGTAAGGCTCTGGCAGGGCCCCTCCGGAGACAACCATGGCATGCTCCTTTTGGTATACACTTCTTGTTGTCCATAGTAGTGGATGATGGTGAACATTTCTTTAGGTGCTTTAGAGCCCTTTTGGTTTCCTCAGCTGAGAATTCCCTGTTTAGCTCTGTGCACCATTTTTAATAGGGTTATTTGACTCTGCGGAAACTAACTTCTTGAGTTCTTTGTGTACATTGGATATTAGCCCTCTATCAGATGTAGGGTTGGTAAAGATCTTTTCCCAATTTGTTGGTTGCCGTTTTGTCCTATTGACTGTGTCCTTTGCTTTACAGAAGCTTTGCAATTTTATTCAGTTCCATTTGTTGATTCTTGTTCTTAGAGCATAAGCCATTGGTGTTCTGTTCAGGAACTTTACTCCTGTGCCCATGTGTTCAAGATTCATCCCCACTTTCTCCTCTATAACCTTCTGTGTGTCTGGTTTTATGTGTAGATCCTTCATCCACTTGGACTTCAGCTTTATACAAGGAGATAAGAATGGGTCGATTTGCATTTTTCTGCATGCAGATCTCCAGTTGATCCAGCACCATTTGTTAAAAATGCTATCTTTTTTTTCCACTGGATGTTTTTAGCTCCTTTGTCAAATATCAAGTGACCGTACATGTGTGGGTTCATTTCTGGGTCTTCAGTTCTATTCCATTGATCTTCCTGCCTGTCTGCATTCCAATGCCAAACAGTTTTTATCACTACTGCTCTGTAGTAGAGCTTGAGGTCAGGGATGGTGATTCCCCCAGAAGATCTTTTGTTGTGGAGAATAGTATTTTCTACCCTGGGTTTTTTTTTTTTTTTTTTTATTCCAGATGAATTTGAGAATTGCTCTTTCTATGTCTATGGAGAATTGATTTGGGATTTTGATGGTGATTGTATTGAATCTGTAGATTACTTTTAGCAATATGACCATTTTTACTATATTGATTCTACCAATCCATGAACATGGGAGATCTTTCCACCTTTTGAGACTTTCTTTGATTTCTTTCTTCAGAGACTTAAAGTTCTTGTCATATAGACAAGAACACCTAGGTATGACATATTATTTCGGACTATTGTGAAGGGTGTCATTTCCCTATTTTCTTTCTCAGCCTGCTTATCATTTGAGTATAGGAAGGCTACTGATTTGCTTAAGTTGATTTTATAACCAGCCATTTTGCTAAAGTTGTGTATCACCTGTAGGAGTTCTCTGGTGGAGATTTTTGGTCGCTTAAGTATACTATTATATCATCTGCAAATAGTGATAGCTTGACTTTTTTCCTTTCCAATTTGTATCCCTTTGACCTCCTTTTGTTGTTTAATTCCTCTGGCTAGGACTTCACGTACTATATGGAATAGATAGGGAGAGAGCAGGCAGCCTTGTCTAGTGCCCAATTTTAGTGGGATTGCTTCAAGTTTCTCTCCATTTAACTTGGTGTTGGCTATCAGTTTGCAGTATATTGCTTTCACTATGTTTAGGGATGGGTCTTGGATTCTCAATCTCTCCGTGACTTTTATCATGAAGAGATGCTGGATTTTGTCAAAAGTCTTTTCAGCATCTAATGAAATGACCATGTGGTTTTTTCCTCTAGTTTGTTTATGTAGTGGATTACATTGCCTGATTTGCATATATTGAACCATCCCTGCATCACTGGGATGAAGCCTACTTGATCGTGGTGAATTATAGTTTTGATACATTCTTGGATTTGTTTGGCCAGGATTTTGTTCAATATTTTTCCATTAATGTTCAGGTTTGTCTGAAATTTTCCTTCCGTGTTTGGTCTTTGTTTGGTTTAGGTATAAGCGTTACTGTGGCTTCATAGAATGAGTTGGGTAGTGTTCCTTGAGTTTCTATTTCATGGAAAAGTTTGAAGAGTATTGGTATTAACTCTTCTTTGAAAATCTGATGGAATTCCCCACTAAAACCATCTGGTCCTGGGCTTTTTTTTTTTTTTTGATGGTTGACTATTAATGATTGCTTTTATTTCCTCAGGACTTATGGGATTATTTAGATGATTTATCTGATCTTGTTTTAATGTTGGCACCTGGTATGTATCTAGAAAGTTGTCCATTTCATCCAGGTTTTCAAACCTTGTTGAGTATAAGCTCTTGTTGTAGGATCTTATGACTTTTTGAATTTCCACAGTTTCTGTTGTTATGCCTCCATTTTCATTTCTGATTTTATTAATTTTGGTAATGTCTCTGTGCCCTCTGGTTATTCTGCTAAGGGTTTATCTATCTTGTTGATTTTTTCAAAGAACCAGATCCTTGTTTTGTTGATTCTTTGTATAGTTCTTTTTGTTTCAACTTGGTTGATTTGGGCCCTAAATTTGATTATTTCCTGCTGTCTACTCCTCTTGGGGATATTTGCATCCTTTTGTTCTAGAGCTTTCAAATCCACTGTCAAGCTGTTAGTGTAAGCTCTCTCCATTCTGTTTTTGAAGGCACTCAGAGCTATGAGTTTTACTCTTGCACTGTTTTCATTGTGTCCCATAAATTCTGGTATAATGTGCCTTCATTTTCACTAAATTCTAAAAAGTCTTTAATTTCTTTCTTTTTTCCTTGACCAAGCTGTCGTTGAGGAGAGCATTGTTCAGGGTCCATGTTTATGTGTGTTTTCCATTGCTTTTGTTTGAGCTTAAGACCAGCCTTAGGCCATGGTTATCTGCTAATACATGGAATAATTTCAATATTTCTGTATCTGTTGAGGCCCGTTTTGTGACCAATTACATGGTCAGTTTTTGAGAAGGTACCATGAGGTGCTGAGAAGAAGGTATATTCCTTTGCTTTAGGGTGGAATGTCCTATAAATATCTGTTAGATCCATTTGGTCCATAATTTCAGTTAGTTTCACTGTATCTCTGTTTAGCTTCTGATTCCATGATTTGTCCATTTTTGAGAGTGGGGTTTTGAGTCTCCCACTATTATTGTGTGGGGTGCAATCTGTGCTTTGAGCTTTATTAACGTTTCTTTAATGAATGCGGGTTCCCTTGCATTCAGAGCATAGATGTTCATAATTGAATGTTCATCTTGGTAGACGTTTCCTTTGACTAGTATGAAGTGTCCCTCCTTATCTTTTTTGACAACTTTTGGTTGAAAGTCAATTTTATCTGATATAAGAATGGCCACTCAAGCTTGTTTCTTGGGACCATTTACTTGGAAAATTGTTTTCCAACCTTTGACTCTTAAATAGTGACTGTTTTGTCACTGAGGTGGGTTTCTTGTGTGTAGCAAAATGTTGGGTCCTGTTTACAAAACCAGTCTGTTAGTCTATGTCTTTTTATAGGGTAATTGAGACCATTGATATTAAGAGATATTAAGGAAAAGTGATTGTTGCTTACTGTTATCTTCTTAATTAAAGGTGAAATTCTGGTTGTATATCTATCTTCTCTTGGGTTTGTTGAAAGATTACCTTGTTGATTTTTCTATGGTGTGGTTTGCTGCCTTGTGTTGGTATTTTCCACCCATTATCCTTTTCAGAGCTGGAGTTATGGAAAGATATTATGTAAATTTGCTTTTGTCATGGAATGTCTTGTTTTCTCCTATGGTAATTGAAAGTTTTGCTGGGTATAGTAGTCTGGGCTGACATTTATGTTCTCTTAGGGTCTGTATGACATCTGCCCAGGCTCTTCTGGCTTTCATAATCTCTGATGAGAAGTCTGGTGTAATTCTGATAGGTCTGCCTTTATATGTTACTTGACCTTTTTCTCTCACTGCTTTTAATATTCTTTGTTTAGTACGTTTGGTGTTTCGATTATTATGTGACAGGAGGAATTTCTGCTCTGGTCCAATCTGTTTGGAGTTCTGTAGGCTTCTTGTATGTTCATGGGCATCTCTTTCTTTATGTTAGGGAAGTTTTCATCTATAATTTTGTTGAAGATATTTACTGAGCCTTTAAGACGTAAATCCTTGCTTTCTTCTATACCTATAATCTTTAGGTTTGGTCTTCTCATTGTATCCTGAATTTCCTGGATGTTTTGGGTTACAAGCTTTTTGCATTTTCTTTGACTGTTGAGTCAATGTTTTCTATGGAATCTTCAGCATCTGAGATTCTTTCTTTTATCTCCTGTACCTTGTTTTTGATGCTGGTTATGACTCCTGAATTCTTTCCAAGGTTTTCTACATTCAGAGATGTCTCACTTCGCCATTTCTTTGTTGATTCTATTTCCAGTTTCAGATCCTGGATAGTTTTGTTCCTGTTCCTGGATAGTTTTTTTGTTTGTTTATTTGTTCCTGAAATTCTTTAAGGAATTTTTGTGATTCCTTTTTAAGGGCTTCTCCATGTTGACCCATGTTCTCCCATAATTTCCTAGGGGACTTTTGTATTGCCTCTTTAAAAGCTTCTACCTGTTGACCCATGTTTCCCACATTTACTTAAGAGATTTTTGTGTTTCCTCTTTAATGGCTTCTACCTTTTGATCCATATTCTCTTGTCTTTTTTTAAGGGATTTTTGTGTTTCTACCTGTTGACCCATGTTCTCCTGTATTTCTTTATTTTTAAGTCCTTCTTGAAGTCCTCCATCAACAATATAAGATATGATTTTAAATATAGCTCTTGCTTTTCTGATGTGATGGAGTATGTAGGATTTGCTATTGTGGGAGAACTGGGTTCTAATGGTGCCATGTTGCCTTGGTTACTATGGGTAATGATCTTGCATTTGCCTTTGGCCATCTTGTTATCTCTGTTGTTAGCTGGTCTTGCTGTCTCTATCTTCTCTTTCCAGCTGGCCTGTGTTTCTGTACTCCTGGGATTCCTTTTCTCACCAATGCCCTGCAAATAGCTGTTTCTCCAGGAAGTATCAGGTGATGGGGTCTTTCCTGTGGCAGATTTGGCAAGGGTCAAATGCCCTGCAGGCTGCTATTTCTCAAATGTTCTGCTGCTGCCGATTTCAAATGCTCTGCTGATGCTGGTTCTCGAATGTCTCGCTTCTACCCTTTTGAATGCACCCACTGTTGTCAGTTCTTGAATGACCTGCTCCTGCCAGTTCTTGAATGCCGTGCTCCCGCCTGTTCTCTAGAGAGTATCAGGAAGTAGGCTCTTCCCTGTGTCAGAAGGGACACAGGTCAAATAACCTGCCCCTGGCAGTTATCCAGAGAGTTTCAGGAAGCAGGATCTTCCCATGTCAGATATGGCACAGGTCTACCACATCTGATGTATGGATGGGGCAGTGGCAATTAACCTGCTCCTGGGAGTTCTTTAGAGAGTATAAGAAAGTGGTATCTTCCCTGTGTCAGATGTGGCACAGGTCTCTGAAAGCAGGACTCCCTCTAAGTGCAGGACTCTCCGCAGGTCAAATGCTCCCTTGCAGGATAAGTGCCCAGACAGCTGTAAAGCTGCCCAGTTCCTACATGCAGAAGTAACCCAGGAAGACCTTGTCCAGAGTGATCTTTCACTCTGTTGTTACCTGTGTAACTGGCTGAGCTGGCTGCCTGTTCACAGGAGCCAAGATGGAGGTGATCTCAGATCCAATTTTGCTCATTTTTACTATTATGTTCTCTGATTCCCCCCTTTTCCCACTGAAACACTTCTTCAAAACAAACCTCACACTCTGATTTGATGGTTTTTGTTTTTGTTTTGTGTGGAGCCAACTGAATTGAAACATGGCTGCTGTCATGAACATGGGTGGATGCTGCTATTTCCTGGAACACGAACAACTTATCAGTGGCTATGCCACTGGCAAAATGATACTCTCTCCTCCAGCAACCATTAATAGCCAATAATCCCGCAGTGAAAAATCATGGTGGGTATATAGGAAGAAGAGGCCCACACCTCTGAGGTTTTTCCAGTGGGGTTTGTGAGG
Organism: Apodemus agrarius; assembly: GCA_964023405.1. Lineage (NCBI taxonomy): Eukaryota > Metazoa > Chordata > Mammalia > Rodentia > Muridae > Apodemus > Apodemus agrarius. The sequence goes on from OZ030014.1 coordinate 24,923,312, forward strand.
TACAGACAACACCTTTCTGCTTTAGGATACCATGCTTCTTAGTTAACCTAGGTTAAAAGGTGACACCAATGTGTTTAGGCTTGGTCGGATTTAACAGGTCATTCAGAAATCTTTTGATCAGTTGAAACCAAGAGAGGTGAAGGAGTCTTGTATAATAAGTAGAATGGTCCTAAAATAAGACCTGGACTGATGACTTAAATTTGATTTTAATATTCAAGTAAAACAGGCTTTCAAAACAAAAGCCCAGAAAATTTCTAGTATAAACAGATCCAGTTATCTGCAGTTTGAAACCACTAATATTTTCTGGTTTCCTTTCTGGAGCTAACAGTTCTACCAAGAAGTTTCTAGTATGTCATTGTCGAGGCTTAAAAGTCACACTCAATCTCATCATTGCTGGGAACCTTGGATTCCTTATACCCCAGTCACACTTGTCAGAGAGGGATCCAGGGAATCAGAGTCTTACCCAAGCAATGACTGACATACGGCTTTTTGTGGCTCTAGAGCAGTGTTTCTCAACTTTCCTAATGCTGTGACCCTTTAATATAGCCCTTCACGTTGTGGTGACCCCCAGTCATGATGTTATTTTGTTGCTACTTGATAACTGTAATTTTGCTACTGTTATGAATCATAATGCAAATTTCAGATATGCAAAATATCTCATATGAGATCCTCAATAAGATTGTGACTAGAGAAAATTAAGCCATGGGTACCCCTCAAATAATACTACTATTAACCTGGCTGAAAAACCTTGGAGAGAAAAAAATGTATTATTATATAATTTCCCCCCTAAAAATCCTGAAGACTCAACATTCCAAAGTATGAAGGGTCTGAGGCTGAATTCATAAAAAAAGGGTTATTCTGTCCTTTTTTACTCTAAGGGAATGGGACTGTGCATAATCAGTATAGTTTACTTATAGAACTGAGAAAGATGTTAAGATCAATTGTCAGCTCCCTTTCATTTCCTTAATTGGCAAATCACATAAGTTGCCTGTTTTTATATGCTACATTTTAATTTTTAAAATTCTAGAATACCATTCTATCTCAATGTAATTAACTGTTTTCCACATCAATTCCATCCTTGTCTTTCCTTACATTAATTACTGAGTGTTTCAGTAAGAAACAAGATTAACCCCTCCCCCTTTGTGTTTGCTAATCAGTCAAAATTAATGGCGTATAGTATAAACTGACCAGCTTTCTTCTTTGCTCTGAATTCTATGGCAGAACTGAACTCTTACAGTATCAAAACATCTGAGCTACTGTGGCTAGGCTCCACGAATTAGAAAAGACTAGAATGTCTGAAAGCTAATGTGGAGTCTGGGATGGATGGGCCAGACTACAAGATGAATGGAAAGCAGTGTGGTCTGTAGAGTGTTCGAATTTTTTTTTCAAAAGGAATTTTTTACCCCAGGCCAGAAGCCTTTGTGTCAGGGAGACTGTCTCATTTCTCTGCTCAAAGGCTGTCAGAGATGACTGAGACTTGAGAGCAGTTTCTGATGTTGACGAGGTCAAGGCAGGCAGTACTGTGAACCATCCGTCACTGCCTCAATGGTAACCCAAGAAGACACGTGAGCCCCACACTGAAACCTGGAAGGCTATTTTCTCTGGAGAAATGAGAGAGAGGGGGAGGGAGAGAGGAGAGAAAGGAAGAAAAGACATAGGTCAAATGGTCACCGCCATGAAGTTTACTGCATTAGTATTCAGCTAGAATCAGAGAAACTTGCTCAGTCCCAGCTGGGAATATTCTGAAGAAAGAAGTGACTAGAGGCAAAAAATATGTATTAATATTACTGTGCTTAATCAATATAGAAAATCCTCCAATGTGCTTTTGTGGGCAGCTCCTCAAAGTTAAGGCCTTCAGTGATCACAATTCCTTCTGATTATGTTTGCAAACAATACAGTTGGGGCCTCAGTACTCAGACTGTAGTAGCCTAGTACTGGCAACTTATTCCTCACCTTAGGGATTCTGTGGGTTTGCATGAACCTAACCTAGCTGGTTGCACTTCAATACTTCATCTTTATGTTAGGCACAGGCTCAGGGAGGCAAGTCTTGGGGAACGGCATAGATCTCTACCCTAAGAAGGATGGACAGAAGAAAGCCATCCCTTGTTATGTCTGTAGAAATAGCCAGGTCAACTCAAGGCCACATTGCTTATCAGCTTTAAAACTAAGAATAGATACTGAAATCTTCAGTGGTAATGCTAGTCTCCTAGGTCTCACTGCCTGGGGTAAAGTGAAGTGGGTGGGCATCTCAAATGAGGTACATATCCAAATATCTTTACAACCTTCCAAAATGACAAAAACTATATTAACCATAAGGCTATACAGACTATGTAAAGATATAAAGAGAAGTTTTGGTTGTCCTTTTTCAAACCCATAGAAATGTTTCCAAATTTGGAGGAAATTTTTTTATGTGAATGGGTGTTTTGTCCGCATGCACTGTCTGTGTACCATGAACACATGTACCTGGTGCCTGTAGAGGCCATAAGACAGACTGTATTGGATTTCCCATGAATTTAGAGTTACAAATGGTTGTGGGCCACCATGTGGTAGTTGGGAATCTAACTTGAGTCCTTTGGAAGACCAGCCTCTGTTCTTAACTGCTGAGTATCTCTGTAGTCCCAGTTGGAGGACAGTTGCCTACTTCAAACAGATTATTTGGAGATTTTGCTAATTTAAAAAAAAAAGAAAAACTGCTTACTAGGGGTGGCAGCCATCTTTAGAAGCACAGACTAAACACATTTTTCTCTTCTCTGTATCTGTCACACCACTTTTGACTGATGATTTGTTTCTGTGCTCCCTTCACTTTGAAATGCTTCTAAACTGAATAATATCTTCGTGTTTTTACTTGTGGTTTACATCAAGCTCATACCTAAAAACGTTAAATACTACTGAGCCTACCTTAGATTGATTCCTGTAGAATTCCTTCTAGCAACTTGCCTAAATGGGCATTTATCTTAACTATGGCTTGAATTATTAGACAACAGTATTAACACATAAATTAAAACGTGTTTTTTTTAAATGCTTACCAGTATCTTTAAATTTAATCATATGTTTAAATGCTTGCATTTGTTTTTCTTGATATTAAATATAGAAGTAATTAATTACATTCCCAGTGTTTATTAATTTGTTCTTCTTTGTACATCACAAAAATTGATGACATGGTCCATAGCATCTACAGTCCTATCCTTCTATTTAGTCATTAACAACTCTTGTGCACCTCTCTGCTCCTTTATTCAAAGACTTGCTCAGATATAGCAGAGGCTGGTAAATACAACTACACAGAAGTACAACTTCCAAGGGAGAGACCAATGGAAAAAAAACTAAGGTTTTTCTCTCTGTGCCATTCTTGTCTTGGATCAAAAGTTATCCTTTGTTTTGTGACAACTGGTTCTCTCTCAGTTTCAGAAAAGCATACTATTTAAGATGTCAATTCATGAGCTATTTAAGATGTCAATTACTGGACTGGAGAGATGGCTCAGTGCTTAAGAACACTGGTTGCTCTTCCAGTGGTCCTGAGTTTAATTCCCAGCCACCAAATGGTGGCTCACAACCATCTGAAATAGGTTTCAATGCCCTCTTCTGGTGTGTATAAAGACAGTGACAGTAAAAAGATGTCAATTATTAAATTTCCCATCATAAATACCTTGACATATATTTACTAATGAATTCCTACAAAACAATCTTGTATTTTCCTAGACCCTTGAGTACATAATTCATTCAACACATCTTAATTTCAAGTCTACTATGTTCCCAGCAAATCTAATTATTGAAGATTGAATAAGAGGCAATTTCACAACTCCCACAAAACCTAAAACTATAGTTGGATGAGATAAATTAATAAATGATTATGACAAAATATAGTAAGTGCTTGTCTTAATTAGTTTTCTGTTTCAGTGATAAGACACCATGAACAAGGCAAAAGAATGTTTATTTAGGGCTTACAGTTTCAGAGAATTAGAGTCCCTGACTATCAGTGCAGGGATAATCTTAGCAGGCAGGCAGTCATAGCAATGGAGCAGAAGCTGAAAACTTACAACTTGATCCACAAGTATACAAGTATAAGGCAGAGAGAGAGAGAGAGAGAGAGAGAGAGAGAGAGAGAGAGAGATTTTGAATGATGCAAGTCTTTTGAAACCTCAAAGCACATTGCCAGTAACACATCTCCAAGAAGACTCCTCCTCCTAATCCTTCTGAAAGAGTTCCACCAACTGGGCAACAAATATTCACATATATAAGCCATGGGCTATGAAGGGTACTTGTCATCCAAACTACCTCATTGCTATATTAAGAAATGAAAGTATGAACATACAGTGATGATATAAGCAAATAATGTAACTGTTTTAAGTTGGATTAAAAAAAGGCTTATACAAGGGGCCCTCCTGACAAGGATTGGAATAGGATGAGCAAAGCGCCTAAGTAAAGTTCTAGAGTAGGTTATTGCAATGGTCAAGTCCAGAGGGTAGATAGGGCAATGCATTCAACTCTTCCAAGGAATAGTAGATAGCACAGAACAACTGGTCAAGAGTAGGAGAGAAGACAGATAAAGAGAGACACTGAGCAAGACCACATGAACCTCCTGGAGAGAACTGTGAATGGATATGTTAGTTTTCAGTGTCTGTTAAAATAAATTACTACAAACAAGCATGTCAAAAACAAAAACAAAACAAAAAAAACCAGGAATTTATTCTCTAGGAGTTCTGGAATAGGAAAAATAAGAATCAATGTGGGAGCAGAATATCTGAATATCTTGTGCAGAATCTACACAATGTTTCTCCCTAAGGTGCTGCTGTCTACTGTTATCCACTGGTTTCTAGACTTGTAGTTCAGCTTCTCCCTTTGTCTTTAGGTTGCATTCTTTACATCTTTCAAATAGTTCACTGTAACTTCAGGATATTCTCACCTTAAAATCATTAATTTGGTTAACAACATGTTATATCCCTTTCTTCAAATAAGGTCATATTGGAAACTTTTTGTGTTCAGTACACAGCCATAATTTTTTAATCCAGATAGCCAATGCAAAGATTGAGCAGAGATTCAAGCACAATCATCTATTTTTTAAAGGACTGCTATTTGCTATGAAGTCTTTAGGGACAGAATGAAAACTCAGAGATATAGTAAAAGGCAGAAAACACATTTTCCCATGTTCTCCAGCACCTTTCATTTGCTTTGGTGTTTTGGATAGCAAAGTTTATAAGAGCTTGATTGGATAATCAAATTATAAAAGAAATACAAAATGTTCTTTTCCATAAATTGTAGAGTCATTTATCAATTCTTCTAATGAGAAGGAAAATACCATATTCATCAAAATTTCAGTTAGCAAAACTCTAGGTTGACCACTTATATAGAAAGGGTTTATTAAGTCATGAAGTAGACCATTATCTACATAGGGAAGACTCTGATTGCTTTCCATGTGCCAATGAATGATTCACTTACATTACCCATACTATTTTATATTCAAGTTTTGTAACATTCAATGTCATGATCCATCAAAGTATCATAAAAGACTAGCTTAAGGTATCTGTCTCAGAAACCATAGAAATTTCTCATAATTGTGGAGCCTCTGAATCTCTCATTCAAGCTTACTCAGTATCACGTGAGGGCCTGATTTCTGAGTCATAGACAGGGCCTTTAAGTTGTGTCCTGATAAACAAAGGAAGATGGAGAGTCTATCAGCAACCTTGACTTATGATATTTATCTTGTTCATTGGGCATTCCTATCATAACCTGGTTGATACCAAAAGTTTTTTTTTTTAAAGAGACTGTTTTTATCACTCACATTTCTTAACATCCTCAAAATTTCTTACACAATAAAATGCTTTATATAGTAGTTTTATCAATGATTAACCAATCATCATTATCAATAACTAACCCTATCATGACCTGCATAGCTTATGGCTTGACTTAACTAGAGCAATAGAGAATAAAGATACTACAAACATACACACAGAAAAGTTGAGATTAGGTTGGCCGCAATGTGTTAGTCAGAATTCTCTAAAGGAACAGAACTAATAGAAAATATACATATATACATACATACATACAAATATATGTTATGTATATATATAGGAGATTTATTATATATTATATCTAATATATAATATATTATATGTTTATATATATATATATGTATATATGGGGGATTTATTAGACAGGCCACAGTCCAGCTAGTCCAACAATGGCTGTCTACCAATGGGAAGTACAAGAATTCAATAGTTGTTTAGTCTACAAGGCTGGATTTGTTTATTGGTTTTCAGTATATATTGAATGCCAAAGGGGTAGGCTCTAATGCCAGTGAAGGAATTGACTTGCTGGTAGAGCAATGACCAGCAGGCAGAGAGTTCTCTTCTTCCGAGTCTACTAAACAGGTTGTCACCAGAAGGTGTGGCCCAGATTGAAGGTGGATCTTCCCATCTCAAAAGATCCAGATTAAAAGTGTGTCTTCGAATTATTTAATTAAGAAAGAAGTCCTTCAAGGGTGTACCCAGGTACTTGAGTTCTAGTTAATTCCAGATATAGTCAAGTTAACAACCAAGAATAGATAACACATATCTCTCTGATGTATATGCACCAGCAACATCCCAGAAACTTAGAACATTTATTGCAAATAGCAAGAATACACAGCAAAAGTTCTTATTTTGGAAAATACTTTAGATAAGGGTAGGATTTCAGCATATGAATTTTGGGAGGACATACACATTCAGACCACAGTATGAAGTGAAGTAGATAGCATTAATTCTGTCCATTTCTCTCCTACTTTCATACAGTCTGACAGATTTACATATTGAATTATTTAAAACCAGAATACTAGTATGACTGTAAACAGTGCCTTGCACTGTTACCAATAACCTTTTTTTTTTAAAAAAAAAATCTAATTTAATATCAAGATTAAATTTAATATTTCAAATATTGTGTTTGATCTGAGTTTTGAGTCAGTTTACCATCTGGGCTGCTCACCTGAACTGTTGACCATAGAGCTGCCTGTGCCTCTTCATTTACTTATCAAGGAACCCGAGGTCTCTGAACTTCCCTTTCTGCTATTTAGTCAGCTTTGTGATTTCAGAGGAGAGGCTTCCTCTCCATTATAGAAGAATGTCATGTGTTCTGATTCTGCCTGGTATTATCAATGACAGATTCTAAAGAACACCAGAGTCACTACAGGAGTAACTCTAGGACCCACATCTAAATCATACCTGGTTCTGCACTCTTCCAATATTAATTTTTGATAGAAGCCACTTGAAAGAAATTCTTTGTCATATATAAAGGGAGGATTCCTTGTCATATTTAAAATCCAATGATTATATTAGCATAGTTGATAACATTGATGGAAATTCTGACCAATTATTCCTAGTAGTTAGTATTCCTTAAAACAGTGCAACCAAACTATAGACATCCCTTCATGTAAGCACTACCTATAATCCATGAGGTTTGGTTTTCTTCCCCCATAAACATAAAATCTGACAGAGACTCCAGACTTAACCCTAAAGTGAAAAAAACAGAAAACATGCTGAAACATACAATATACAACCAGCACACTCCAAATGTGAGAAACTTGAAGGACAACTGATTGAATCCTACTAACAGTGTAAAAAATGAAAAATGAACTTAGTAGTAGTTAGGGTATAGCATTAAGGTTCTGTTGTCATTAACACTTATGGGAAATACAGGAAACAGAGAATACACCCCATACCCAGTGGCAAAAAAAACAAAGAAACATTGCTAGCATTTTTACGTGTGGTTCTTACATTGAGGTTACTACTTTAGGATTCACCTTATAGAAACCTATGGGAACATTTGCAAGTGAAGTAATAGGCTGTCTTGGAGGCTTCCCTAAGATCCGATCAGACATGAGTAGAAAATTTCAAAGTCGGTTAAGACCTTGGATATCAATATACACTCTGCTTGCAGTAGAACCAAGACCAGACATGGTCCTTAGTGGCAGTGTCTCACGTGGCAACATAGGCCACTCAGGTCAGTTTGGTGCCAACAGGAACAAAGCTCTTCTCCCCATTGAAATGGCTTCAGGCAGCAGGCCAGACCACAGGCATCTGGATGTCCCTCGGTGGAAACATGAACTATGAACATCAACCCGGGCTCTGGCTATTGAAGGGTCAGGAAACCAGACATGGTCCTACGTTGCAGCCCAGGCCAGATGTCAGTATGGCCTCAGATGGCTATGCAAGCCTATTCCTCACCACCATGTGTCTTCAGTTTCACCTCTTTCCACTGCACATGAAATGTTCAACTTCTCTTTATCTCTCCACTTTACCTTTCCCACCTCTCCATCACATACGTGTTTGTCCTAGTATCATCCACTGCCCCCAGGCTATGGGGTTAGGGGTGGGCTCTTCGGTGTCTCCTGGCAGGCTGTGTGTGTGTGTGTGTGTGTGTGTGTGTGTGTGTGTGTGCACATGCTTAGAAATTTAACAAACATTAATAATCAAATTGAGGTATATGTATGTATCTCAGATTGAGCTTTATATATATATATATATGTTAAATATATTATATAAATAATCAAATTGAGAGTTTTATATATACAAACTCTAGTTATAGATATGAATTAAATATATACTATATATAGTCAGATTGAGAGTTTTATATATATAACTCAAATTGAGATATGTATATAAATTAAATATATATTATATATAATAAAATTGAGTTAAATATATATGTAACACAAATTGAGTTTTATATTCACATACATTGGTTAAATATATATTATATAATCAAATGAGAGTTTCATATATACATGTATAAGTATACACATACACATAATATACACATATATAAAATAAAATTCAAAACAAGAGCTATACCTACTGGTTGTATAATTCAAAAAGCATAACAGTAATTGTGAAAAACTGTACAGAATCTGCTTGGTTAGGATTTCCTCACAGATGAAGCCCTAAGCACTCTGGGGGGTGCCTGAGTCCTTTTAGGGCTCATATTTTCTCCCAGAATGAAAATAATTTCTCAGGAACTGGAACTAAGAACTCCTGTGAAGTTTGAAGAAATTGAACCTAAAAACATTTCTTCTAATATCTCTTCACAGGCCCAGAGTGACAGACCAAACAAGCACTACTCAAAATATACAATTTCCCTGCACAGTCGAGTGTCCACAAGTATTTTTAAAGGACCATGTTGGGCATAAGGTTGCATTCAAAAGTATCAAGTGTAAGGTACTTACTAAAGGAGACTCCAGAAAATGCGGGATTGACTCCTATTTCCCTGGGACCTCTTCTTTCCTCTCTTTCCCTGCTTACCAAGAATACTAATTCTATAGTGGAAGCTTCCTCTTGTCAATTAGAACATGAGAACAGCCAGATAGCAGACTGATATCGGCACATGGGACTTCATTCACCATGGCCAATGCTAGTAGAAACTGTTATGTGAAAAGTACAGAGCCAGCTACATGAAGAACAAGTGTGGCTCTACTTCTGAGGGGGTGAACTACTGCATCATTCTGGTTAAATCCTCCCGTAATGAGCTCACACAACTGCAGCCTGTTTTCCTTCTTGCCGCGACCGCGTTTCTGGCTGCTGCCTCTGTATCAAACAGCTGTGGCACTTGTCACTGAGACTATTAAGACAATTTCTCCATTCTAACAAGATTTTACTCTTGAGTAAAATAATTTTTTTTCTCAGTATGGCTTCAGACTGCTTTCTCCAGCAGTAATCAGTTTCCATTGAAGGGTGGCTTTTCCCCACACACTCACAAGTGATTTATATTAGGCGTTTAAAGACAAACATGAACTGTTTTATTATTTGGGTTATTTCTTTAAGCAAGCGAGCAAGAGAAATCCAACAATAACTTGGACTGGATTTACGGCTACCTCCTCCACCCCTGCTCTTGCCCTGGGGCCTGATGGGACTTGTGTGTCCTTGGAGTAAAGGCAGAGGGAAATGCTAGGGGCCAATTGCTGATTTTATCATTCAAACACAAAATTTGTTACACCACTTTATCGGTCACAGGGAAAGCAATTATACTGTGGTTCAATTTTCCACTCAATGGCTGTACTGGGGATCAAAGTTGGTTTTTATGATGGGAAAAAATGTTTTGCTATTTTATTTGTTACTTAAAATAAAGAAGAGCCGTTACTATAATGCTTTCAGAGGGGTTTCAGCCTCCCTCCCCTGCGCCTTCATGAGAGACAGTGGATTATTTTGGCTTTCTCCCTCCCTTTGATTAAATAATCAGCTTTCTTCCTGTCCTCTAAAGCATATTTCACTGTAGAAATGAAATTGGCACGGTTTAAGGTAACATAGCATTAGGACTCTAATCAGAGCCATGGAGGGCAAACCTTCGTTATGCTATTTTTTTTTCTCCCTCTCTCCGAGACTAATACTTTTTCAAAAAAGCAGCATCGTAATGTTTTCAGTGTGCGTGCGTGGTGGGCCACACGTGCATAGGAATGTGTGTGTGCCTGGTGCATACGTGCATATTCATCTGCTCTCCGTGGGAAATGACCCACCCGCCTGCTGTTACATTACAACTCCCTTCTTTTATAAAAAGAAAACACTTGAGCAGCATTAGTGATGGGGAAATTTTGGTATGGAAATTACACATTGAAGTCATACATTTAGTTAAAAATAAAACATCGCTTACTATATTTTCACCATCCTTTTAAAATCTTATTACTTATCATTATATTCGGAAAACGAATGAATAATTGAAATGACAAGCATTAGACAAAAGCATTTACGACAACTCTAACTCTAGGGTTTGTTGATGTCTGGATTATTTATTTTAAATTTTCTTGTTTTTATACTAGATTTTCAATGATGAAGATGTTTTTTAATAGTACTTTGGTGCTTCACCCCCACAAAACCCAGTAAAGTGGAAGCCAATACTTTTTACTGTACACTTACTGCTGAGGGTTGAGAAACGAAATGAAACAAAACAAAACAAAACAAAACCAAAACAAAACAAAACAAAAAATTAAAAAAAAAAACAACGAGGCACAAGACAGGTATTTATCTCTTTCAAAATGTATCGGGTTCAGCCTTGCATTTCTGCTTGGTTTCAGCTTTTCCGATTTGATTGGGATCTTCTTTTTTCTTCTTTCTGGTCTCCTGCTAATTGCCTCCAGGCTGTCTTACATACCCCCTGAATCTAGGAGCAGAGAATCTGGACTCTGCTCTAGGTGACTAATTATGGTGGTGGCTGAGTGATGGTCTACCTACCACAGGGCACTGTTGTCTTCAGTGGGGAGCTTCAGGCAAAGAGTGAAAGAGAGAGAAAGGGAGGGAGAGAGGGAGGGAAGGAGGGAGGAAAGAGAGAGAGAGAGAGAGAGAGAGAGAGAGAGAGAGAGAGAGAGAGAGAGAGATTGAGAGAGCATAAGTGTGGGTAAGGAGCCTGAGAAGTGCTTGTATTCTGATGGCTTGTGTCTGACTTAGCTGAAGTCTGCCCCATCCAGGTTGCTATCTGGACTCAAATTTGAGAAGAGGAAGGTCTTTTTTACAGTAACTTCCTAGGCTAAGGGCCTTTGTTTATCCTGATTTAAATGTCACTGACTTACAACACCCAGGCCAAGAAATTGGGCCACAGGAAAGGGATTCCCCCATATCTGAGATAAGGATCTCTGTTAGTCACAGTACTATTTCGCTGAGTGAGTAATGTGTGCTAACGTAAACATTAGATCTTTAGAACAATCCTGCAAGACATAGGCTATGATTTGTACTCTCAGGGTGAGAAATAGAGACCCAAAGATCTAGTTAAACTATTCCCCAACCATATCCTTACCAAGGACACTGGGTAGCAATCTAAAAACATAGTCAAAAGATAATAGCAGATATGCCTAATTTTATACTTCATTTTCTAAAGCTTTGATTTTACTGTTTTATGTTTTAAAATCCACGCACTTTTCATCAAGAAGTCCTTTAACTAAAACGAACTGTATTAGAAGTTTCACACATTTTTGGTAAAGTATACTAACATAAACATAAATGTTTCCATCAAAGTTTTGCCTATTGCTCTCTTTTCTGAGGCTGTGAAATATAATCTGATTGTTATCAATGTTCATTGGAATAATGCTTTATTATTATTGAAACTGAAACAGAATGAAATCATAATTTCATTGTTATATTTATCTGTTAAAGCATTTTCAATTTGCTGACATGGTGACTATATATTGTTTACTGAAATGTAATTTTGTTTTCTACGCTTAGACAAAATACAACTATCTTTTTTTTTCTTTTTTTTTGACAAAATACAACTATCTTAATTTTTCCTTCCTGTTATTTTTTTAACGAAGTTAATGGTGCATCCTATTCATTTTGTTGTAAACCTGTCGATTAATAATTTACCTAAATGGAAGTCCAAGCATTTTCCTCCATTTCTAATGAGTTGTTCAACATAGAGATTCACTGTCTTGACACCGTAACGCAGCATAGGACTGTGAATGAGAATTGCTGTCTTTAACATCAAACATTTCAAATCCCATTTTATTTTATCTTAAAGTTGTGGACCAAAGTCATTCTCATTCTGTGTAATTTTACATCACCTCCAAAGGATACAATTTCCAGGTTTTGCAAGAGCAATCACTAACTACCTCCAACTAACTTGATAACTCATGCTCTTTTGGAAAGTATAATAGAAAAAAATATCCAAATTTGGAAAATGATTGGGTAGGCCAAGAGAAGCTGATAACTATTCTATTTCTTTGGGATTCTCTACTTCATATAGAGCATAATTGAATGTTTTAATTTCAAATTATTCCTTCTTGTTTATTTAAGCACTTTCTATATTTGTATTCCTATTATGTGTTTACATTCTTTCTTTCCTACTAAGCATCCAAAAGACAGGAAGGATCCTTAAGTTCTTATTTTTCTTACTCTTATGATCAACTGAAATAAGGAACTCTAATACTGTTGCAATGGTCAAGCAATTAATAAAACACAATTGTACTTGTAATTTGACCTTTAAGACATGCATGTGCATGCACAGACCCACAGCTAAACATTAGACTGAGCTTGAGGAATCCTAGGGAAGAAGGGGAAGAAGGATTGAAGGAGCCAGAGAGGTTAAGGACACCACAAGAAAACGTACACTATCAACTAACATGGGTGCCCACAGAGATGAAGTGCCAGAATGCATGTATGGGATGGACCTAGCTCCTCTGCACAGATGTAATGGTTGTACAGCTGCTTCTTCATGTGGGACCTCTAACAATGGGAACATGGACTCTTGCTGATTCTGTACCTGTCTCTGCCCCTTTTCCCTAACTGAGCTGCCTTGCCTAGCCACAGTAGAAGAAGATGCACCTAGTCCTATTGCAGTTTGATATGCTAAGACTGATTGATGTCCATTGGAGCTCTCCCCTTTTCTGGATAGAAAAGGACAGTAGTTTGGGGGGGCAGAGCAGGTGAGAGGGAGTGACTGGAAAGAGAGGAGGGAGGGGAACCTGTGATCAGGATGTAAAGTAAATAAATTAATTAGTAAAAAAGAAATTCATGAATACATAATACATATAAAATATATACATATAAATATAGCTATCTCATCTTTCATCCTAAACTCATATAGATCTGATATATATATATTATCTGTTTATGAATTAGTTCTAACATTATTAGAAGAGTCATTTGGTTTATTATAGATAATACACAGAATAATTGTTTTTGAAAGGAAGCAACATGAAGTGGTATTTCTCTTCCATGAAAATTCCCGTCGAATTTCAGACGCAACGAACAGAGTTAACTCTTTTGTCTTGAGTTTGCCAAGCCAGTAATTTTTATTTTCTCTTTTATTTCTTTGGCAGTGCACAAAAAAAAGAAATAAATTGAAATCTTGAACAAAAAGGAGAGCTCTCTGTCTTCTATGTCTTAACAATCCCACCATCACCAACTTCTATATACAAACACTGGGCTCCAAATAGCATCATCTGTAAATAAGGCTGCCATTTCGAGCTTAAAAGCATAGCTGATGAGAGGCATGATGATTGCTTAAAATATCCTAAGGGGATGAAAACTAAAGTGGAGAAAGAATTATTTAAGCATAGCTAAAGCATAACTAAAGGGAGAGATAGCAGGATGGAGAAATACTGTTAAGTTAGAAAAGAATAATTTCAGGAAAAGAATCAGCACACACACAGCACACACACACACACACACACACACACACACACAAACTTTCTTAACAGTCTATTGGGATGTGGAGAATTAATTGTAGTGGAAAATGGTGAAAAAAAAGCACAAGTGCAGAAGTCCTTAAACTTAGACCCAAACCTGTCAAGAGTAAAGCAAAGACTGGGACAACCTCACTTATTAATAAATCCTGCCTATTTCTGAGTATCTCAATTTCAAGAAATGAAGTTCTAGTGTTTCTCATAGCTTGATCTTATAAGAAAATATGCTAAGCAGAATACTTATGAATAATTTCTAAGCACTCTTTAAATAACATCCTGCTTTGCATGACAAAGTTAATGATTACCTGCACCTCTGAAGCTTATAATATATTTTAATCATAAAGCACAAAGCTCTGTGTTTTAAATTGCTACATAGGTAAAATCCATGCTCTTTGGACCTTTAATTCTTGCCCCCAAATCAATTTTCCTTTCTGTGTAAATGTACTTACAGCAGCAGTAAAAAAAGCCATTACTATTCCTCCCCAGTTATAAAAGAACTAAGGTTCTTCAGCCTGGTGGGTTTAGTTGAGTGGAAGGTGCCTCCCACCTGGGCATCTGCTGCCCTGTTTTGTCATCACAGATAAATTTTTAGGAAACAATGTTATGCAGAAACTCCCCTTTTCTCTCCCTTTACCTCTGCCTTTAGTTGAAGAATAGTTAGGCAACAATTCTTTTTCTTTTCCTCCTAATATCAAAAAGGCATGAAGGATCACTAGAGTCTATATGCTCAAGGATGTTCTGATTATAAGCCAAGGGTTGTTAGTCTACATTTACCATTTGGGTTGGCTCCTTGATTTTTGTTTTTTGTTTTTGTTTTTGTTTTCGAGACAGGGTTTCTCTGTTTAGCCCGGGCTGTCCTGGAACTCACTTTGTAGACCAGGCTGGCCTCGAACTCAGAAATCTGCCTGCCTCTGCATCCCAAGTGCTGGGATTAAAGGCGTGTGCCACCACCGCCCGGTCTTGGCTCCTTGATTTTAGTGACATTTGATAGAGGTGAGTAGTCTGTCTACTGAAGGCGATCCACAGAACTGTTACATTAGTACTAGGTTCAACCATCTGCATGCCCATCCATCTGTCTGCATGCCCACCTGTCTGTCTGCATGTGGTTTGAATGCTCCATGAACTAGACCCATGCTTGTTTAACTTTACTTCACCTGGCTGGCTTGTTTGTATGCAGTTTGTGTTGGTGTTATTGTTACTAAATTTCTTAGTAGTTCTACTATAGCTTCAATCTTTGCTGCATAACAATGAGTAGAAAATACAGTAAATAATGCAAAATAAAGGTTGTGTTCTGTGTGAATTCATCTCGCTAAGTCTGCGTATCCAGTAAAAGAACTCTTTAATAAAATTTAAAAATAATAATTGGTTATTGTTTGATAATTTTATACATACATAGAAACAATGTGTTTTGATTGGATCTACCCCAATTTCTTCCTCTGAAATCTGTCTCCCCACCACCACACATATACACACACACATACACCACCTTTCCCTCCTGACTTCATATGCTTCTTTTGGATTCTTGTGGAAGAGTTGGGGGAAGAACTGAGGGACCCAGAAGGGATAGTGACTCCATAAGAAAACAAATGAGTCAACTATCCTGGACCCTTCGGAGCTCTCAGAGACTGAACTACCAACCAAAGAGCATACATGGACTGGACCTAGGCCCCCTACACATATGTAACAGATGGGAAGCTTGGTCTTCATGCAGGCCCCCAACAACCACCAAGCAGACCACCAGGACTGCCATGTTCTGACACTACTATGATAACCATTCTTTCACATAAATTAAGAGGCTCATAGGCCAAGGATGAATATCAGTCATTTCATTGGAAGTAAAAATCAGTGCATACAAGGGCCCTGGGTTTTTCCACATACATTGATAATGGATGACTAGAAATATTTGGATATGTCATGCAGAGAAGGAATTCCCTGCTTTGGATTCATCTCATTGGGTTATAGTGCTTGCTTATCATGCTTGTAGCCCTGGGTCATTGTCCAGCAATGCAGAAACTGTCATGGAACTACATGCACTGTGGAACTCAGCACTGATACAGGAAGGTAAAGTGCAAATGGAAGAACAGACTGGGTTACATGGAACCCTCTCTCAACCAAACTAAACGGAAAAAAAAAAAACCATATCAAACAAGTGCAAATCACAGAAAAAGCCACCTACTTCCGAAGCCATATGTTGATCCTTGTCAATGAGAAGATCAATAGTCTTCCTCTGAATCAATTTCTTTTTTTTTTCTTTTTTCTTTATTGGATATATTCTATATTTACAATTCATTTCCCTTTTTCTGGTTCCCCACCCCCAAAGGTCCCACATGTCCTTTTCCCTCCCCCTGCTCCCGCATCCACCCCCTCCCACTTTACTGTTCTTGTACTCTCCCACAATGATGTTTTGGTCCATTCTAGCACCAGTGTCCACTCCTTTCTTCTTGTGAGACATTACTTGATATGTGATTTGTGTCTTTGGTGTTCCAAGCTTCTAGGCTAATATCCACTTATCAGTGACTGTATACCATGGGTATTCTTTTGAGACTGGGTCACCTCACTTAGTAGGACGTTCTCCAGCTCCA
Source organism: Apodemus agrarius (assembly GCA_964023405.1). Lineage (NCBI taxonomy): Eukaryota > Metazoa > Chordata > Mammalia > Rodentia > Muridae > Apodemus > Apodemus agrarius. The sequence continues at coordinate 24,940,022 of OZ030014.1, forward strand.
TCCATTTCTCTAAGAATTTTATGAATTCATTGTTTCTAATGGCTGAATAGTACTCCATTGTGTATATATACCACATTTTTTGTATCCATTCATCTGTTGCGGGACATCTGGGTTCTTTCCAGCTTCTGGCTATTATATATAAGGCTGCAATGAACATAGTGGAGCATGTATCCTTATTGCATGCTGGTGAATCTTCTGGGTATATTCCCAGGAGTGGTATGGCTGGGTCCTCCGGAAGTATCACGCCCAGTTTTCTGAGGAACTGCCATACTGATTTCCAGAGTGGTTGTACCAGCTTGCATTCCCACCAGCAGTGGAGGAGTGTTCCTCTTTCTCCACATCCTCGCCAACACCTGATGTCTTCTGAGTTTTTAATCTTAGCCATTCTGACAGGTGTGAGGTGAAATCTCAGGGTTGTTTTAATTTGCATTTCCCTAATGACTAGTGATGTTGAACATTTTTTAAGGTGTTTCTCAGCCATCTGAATTTCTTCAGGTGAAAAGTCTCTGTTTAGCTCTGTACCCCATTTTTGGATAGGGTTATTTGGTTTTCTGGGGTCTAACCTCTTGAGTTCTTTGTATACATTGGAGATTAGCCCTCTGTCGGATGTGGGGTTGGTGAAGATTTTTTTCCCAATTTGTTGGTTGCCGATTTATCCTTTTGACAGTGTCTTTTGCCTTACAGAAACTTTGTAGTTTTATGAGGTCCCATTTGTCTATTCTTGTTCTTAGAGTATAAGCAATTGGTGTTCTGTTCAGGAATTTTTCCCCTGAGCCGATGTCTTCAAGGGTCTTCCCCAGTTTCTTATCTATTAGTTTTAGTGTGTCTGGTTTTATGTGGAGATCCTTGATCCACTTGGAGTTGAGTTTAGTGCAAGGAGATAAGAGTGGATCAATTCTCATTCTTCTGCATGTTGACCTCCAGTTGAGCCAGCACCATCTGTTGAAAGGCTATCTTTTTTCCACTGGATGTTTTCAGCTCCTTTGTCGAAGATCAATTGGCCATAGATGTGTGGGTTCAATTCTGGGTCTTCGATCCTATTCCATTGATCTGCTTCCCTGTCACTGAACCAATACCATGCAGTTTTTAATACCACTGCTCTGTAATATTGCTTGAGGTCCGGGATATTGATTCCCCCAGAAGTTCTTTTGCTGTTGATGATAGTTTTAGCTATCCTGGGTTTTTTTGTTATTCCAGATGAATTTGAGAATTGCTCTTTCTAGCTCTATGAAGAACTGAGTTGGGATTTTGATGGGGATTGCATTGAATCTGTATATTGCTTTGGGCAAGATTGCCATTTTGACTATATTAGTCCTGCCAACCCACGAGCATGGAAGATTTTCCCATTTTCTGATGTCTTCTTCAATTTCCCTCTTCAGAGACCTGAAGTTTTTGTCTTATAAATCTTTCACATGTTTGGTTAGCGTCACTCCAAGATACTTTATATCATTTGTGGCTATTGTGAAGGGTGTCATTTCCCTAATTTCTTTCTCAGCCTGCTTATCCTTCGCGTATAGGAAGGCTACTGATTTACTTGAGTTGATTTTATAGCCAGCCACTTTGCTGAAGTTGTTTATCAGTTGCAGGAGTTCTCTGGTGGAGGTTTTTGGGTCACTTAAGTAAACTATCATATCATCTGCAAATAGTGATAGTTTGACTTCTTCCTTTCCAATTTGTATCCCTTTGACTTCCCTCTGTTGTCGAATTGCTCTAGCTAGTACCTCAAGTACTATATTGAAGAGATATGGCGAGAGGGGACAGCCTTGTCTAGTCCCTGATTTTAGAGGGATTGCTTCAAGTTTTTCTCCGTTTACCTTGATGTTGGCTACTGGTCTGCTGTATATTGCTTTTACTATGTTTAGATATGGGCCTTGAATTCCTGTTCTTTCTAGGACCTTTAGCATGAAAGGATGCTGAATTTTGTCAAATGCTTTTTCAGCATCCAATGAGATGACCATGTGGTTTTTTTCTTTGAGTTTGTTTATGTAGTGGATTACGTTGATGGATTTCCGTATATTGAACCATCCCTGCACCCCTGGGATGAAGCCAACTTGATCATGGTGAATGATCGTTTTGATGTGTTCTTGGATTCGGTTGACAAGTATTTTGTTTAGTATTTTTGCATCGATATTCATAAGAGAAATTGGCCTGTAGTTCTCTTTCTTAGTTGGATCTTTGTGTGGTTTTGGTATCAGGGTAATTGTGGCTTCATAGAATGAGTTGGGTAGTGTTCCTTCTGTTTCTATTTTGTGGAATAATTTGAAGAGTATCGGTATCAGGACTTCTTTGAAGGTCTGATAGAATTCTGCACTAAAACCGTCTGGTCCTGTGCTCTTTTTGGTTGGAAGACTGTCTATGACCCCTTCTATTTCTTTGGGGGTTATGGGTCTGTTTAGACGATCTATTTGATCCTGGTTTAATTTTGGTATTTGGTAACTGTCTAGGAAATTGTCCATTTCCTCCAGATTCTCCAGTTGTGTTGAGTATAGGTTTTTGTAGTAGGATCTGATGATTTTTTTGAATTTCCTCAGTTTCTGTTGTTATATCTCCCTTTTCATTTCTAATTTTGTTAATTTGAATACTGTCTCTGTGCCCTTTAGTAAGTCTGGCTAGGGGTTTATCTATCTTGTTGATCTTCTCAAAGAACCAGCTCCTGGTTTTGTTGATTCTTTGTATGGTTCTCTTTGTTTCAACTTGATTGAATTCAGCCCTGAGTTTGATGATTTCCTGTCTTCTACTCCTCCTGGGTGAAATTGCTTCTTTTTGTTCCAGAGCTTTCAAGTGCGCCATTAAGTTGCTAGTATATGCTCTCTCCTGTTTCTTTTTGGAGACACTCAGGGCTATGAGTTTTCCTCTAAGCACTGCTTTCATTGTGTCCCATAGATTTGGGTATGTTGTGCCTTCATTTTCATTAAGTTCTAAGAATTCTTTGATTTCTTTCTTTATTTCTTCCTGGACTAAGGTATCATTGAGTAGAATATTGTTCAGCCTCCAAGCGTATGGGGATTTTCTGTTGTTTTTGTTGCTATTGAAGAACACTCTTACTCCATGGTGATCTGATAAGAGGTATGGGATTAGTTCGATCTTTTTATATTTGTTGAGATCTGTCTTGTGTCCAATTATATGGTCGACTTTGGAGAAGGTACCATGAGGGGCTGAGAAAAAGGTATAGTCTTTTGCTTTAGGGTGAAATGTTCTATATATATCTGTTAAATCCAATTGCTCCAAAGTTTCGATGAGTTTCTCCGTGTCTCTGTTTAGTTTCTGTTTTCCTGGTCGGTCCACTGTGGATAGTGGAGTATTGAGGTTCCCCCACAATCATTGTGTTAGGTGCAATGCGTGCTTTGAGCTTTAGTAAGGTTTCTTTTACAAATGAGGGTGCCCTTACATTTGGAGCGTAGATGTTTAGAATTGTGAGTTTTTCTTGGTGGATTCTTCCTTTGACTAGCAGGAAGTGACCTTCTGTGTCTCTTTTGATGACTTTGGGTTGAAAGTCAATTTTATCTGATATTAAAATGGCTACTCCAGCTTGCTTCCTGTGACCATTTGCTTGCAAAATTGTCTTCCATCCTTTTACTCTAAGGTAGTGTTTGTCTTTGACTCTGAGGTGTGTTTCCTGTAAGCAGCAAAATGTAGGGTCCTGTTTCTGTATCCAGTCTTTTGTGTTGAAGGTAGCTAGGTTGATATCAAATTTACATGTGAAGGATAAACATGAATATTCCCAGGAAATCCCTGGGAACAAAAGCTTCCCAGGGGATTATCTTGTGTGTTAGTGTATACATTTTAAAATATGTGATTAAGACAGTGTGAAAACTGGTACCTGAGCTATCCAATAGAATAGCAAGTCTAGGACCTGCTAGGGGACATGGGATGTATGGAACTTTGGAGGCATTTCAACTCTTTGGCACAGGACAGCTTCTGCACCAACAGGATAGGCATTTGACATAATGACTTTACTCTGTATCTCAGACAAGAACTGCTTTTGCAGAAGATCAGATAGATAAATATGAGCCAACATACATATTATTCATCAACTATTCGTCTCATTGTTGTGTTATAGTACCTGACAAAACAAATCAAAACAACAGAAAACACTGTACCTCCTAGTTTAATGGAGGAAGGACACATTTTGGCTCAAAGTTAGAGTGATGGCCTCCTGTAGGAGCCCAGGAGCCCAGGAACATAAGGCGCTGGTCCCATTATTGTCACAACTAGGAAGCTGCAAAGCATGGATGCCCGTGTTGGGCTTGTTTTCTCGTTTGTAGTGGAGGATGAACTTCTTACTAAAAGGTAAGAGGAGGACAGTGTCTTTGAACTAATGAGATGTCATTTCTAAGATGTACATTTAAAGATGAAAACAAGTGGCACCGGGGAGGTGGCTCAACTGGAAAGAGCACTTGCTGTTCTAGTAGAGGACCAGATTCAGATCCCAGCACCCACAGTCAGGTATTTCACAACAGCCTGAAACTCAAGGTCCAGGGTTATCTAGAGAATGCCTCTGGAGTCTCTAAGCTCCTGAACTCATAGGCAGGCACACACACACACACACACACACACACACACACACACTTAAACAACAAAGACAGGACTATCTCTGTTAGTCTGTTCTTTACAGCAACTTAGCTCAATCCAAACACGAACTGAATGGCAAACATCCCAATCTCAATATTTCTTGCATGAGGAGAAGAAATTTGTGAAACATTCCCTCTCAAGGTGTGTGTTGCAAGTGTTTCTAAGGGCTAAAAAACATTAGCATAGTTCGGAAACTCATGCAAGAACCAGCATAATTTCCCCACTATTTTGGTGGGTTATTTATTTATTTATTTTATTAAAAATTTATTTGATACATTCTTTATTTACATTTCAAATGATTTCCCCTTTCTTGGATTCCACCCCTCCACGAAAGTCCCATAAGCCCTTGTCCCTCCCCCTGTTCCCCAATCCACCCCTTTACTCTTTTTCCTGTCCTGGTATTCCCCTACACTGCTGCACTGAGACTTCCCAGGACCAGGGGCCTCTTCTTCCTTCTTGGGCTTCATTTGCTATGTAAATTGTGTTTTGGATATTCCAAGCTTCTAGGCTAATATCCACTTATCAGTGAGTGCATACCATGATTATTCTTTAGTGATTGGGTTACCTCACATAGGATGAGATTCTCCAGTTCCATCCATTTGTCTAAGAATTTCAGAAACTCATTGTTTTTAATGGCCGAATAGTACTCCATTGTGTATATATACCATAATTTCTGTATCCATTTCTCCGTTGAGGGACATCTGCGTTCTTTCCAGCTTCTGGCTATTATAAATAGGGCTGCTATGAACATAGTGGAGCATGTATCCTTATTACATGCTGGGGAATCCTCTGGGTATATGTCCAGGAGTGGTATAGCAGGGTCCTCTGGTAGTATCATGCCCAGTTTTCTGAGGAACCGCCAGAATGATTTCCAGAGTAGTGGTACCAGCTTGCAACTCCACCAGCAGTGGAGGAGTGTTCCTCTTTCTCCACATCCTTGCCAGCACCTGTTTTCTCCTGAGTTTTTGATCTTAGCCTTTCTGACTGGTGTGAGGTGAAATCTCAGGGTTGTTTTAATGTGCATTTTCCTGATGACTAAGGATGTTGAACATTCCTTTAGGTGCTTCTCACCATTAGATATTCCTCATGTGAAAATTCTTTGTTTAGCTGTGTACCCCATTTTTAATGGGGTTATTTGGCTCTCTGGAGTCTGCCTTCTTGAGTTCTTTATATATCTTGGATATAAGCCCTCTGTCGGATATAAGGATGGTAAAGATCTTTTCCTAATTTATTGGTTGCCACTTTGTTCTTTTGACAATGTTCTTTGCCTTACAGAAACTCAGTCATTTTATGAGGTCCCATTTGTCAATTCTTGATCTTAGAACATAAGCTGCCGGGCGTGGTGGTGCATGCCTTTAATCCCAGCATTTGGGCGGCAGAGGCAGGTGGATTTCTGAGTTCAAGGCCAGCCTGGTCTACAGAGTGAGTTCCAGGACAGCCAGGACTACACAGAGAAACCCTGTCTCGAACAAAAAAACAAACAAAAACCAAACAAACAAAGAAACAACAAAACAAACAAAAAACAACAAAACAAACAAACAACAAAAAAAACCATAAGCTATTGGTGTTTTGTTCAGAATAATTTCCCCTGTGCCCATGTCCTCAAGGTTTTCCCCAGTTTCTTTTCTATTAGTTTCAGTGTGTCTGATTTTATGTGGAGGTCGTTGATCCACTTGGAGTTGATCTTAGTACAAGGAGATAAGAGTGGGTCAATTTGCATTCTTCTGCATGTTGACCTCCAGTTGGACCAGCACCATTTGTTGAAAAGGCTATCTTCTTTGTACTGGATGGTTGTAGCTCCTTTGTCAAAGATCAAGTGACCATAGGTGTGTGGGTTCATTTGTGGGTCTTCAATTCTATTCCATTGATCTACTTGCCTGTCACTGTACCAACTGTACCAATACCATGCAGTTTTTATCACAATTGTTCTGTAGTACTGCTTGAGGTCAGGGATATGGTGGGTTTTTTTTTCAGTCACCTATGAACAACAACAAAAGCAAAAACAATCAATTATGCTGGGTAAACTTTGCTGCTTATAATTAGGACTGGGTTTGAAGAAATGTATGTTAGAAGAACACTTTTGTTATTTATAAATTGTGTGATTATTAGGTCTTCATTTAAATCCTGTGATCATTTTTTTTAAAAGGAACTTAAGTATCAGTAGCTACTTTTAGTTACTATAAAGATTAAATGGTATGCAGTACATACATATTGACATGTGATCAAGAAAAAATACCTGTTATTGCTGCCTTTGTTAGTATCGAATGCTTCCCTTTTTGGCATGTGCCTGGAAACTGCACATGTACACCCAGGCTGAGACACAGACATGTGAACACAGATGTCTCCTGGTATATTTTACAGCTTCTTTCCTTGGTACTTAATGTTGTCTATTAGTTTATGTGTCAAATGAAATGTCAGATTTCATCTCACTGTAAATGTGTCATGCCACGATTTTCAAAGTCTCCCTAGAGTTTCAACATCCTTTCACTCTTTCTCAAGCTGCTGGGAACCTAGCCCACTTCCAGAGCTCCTTGGTGTGTAGCAGGCTTGGATCTCTTGACTTCTTGTCTCCTTTGGTTAGTTTATGTATATGCCTCATGTAACACTAACAAGTATTTAAGGATCCTGAATGTAGGAGTCAGATTTTTATTTCTTTAAGAAATCTTCCACAGCACCTAAAGATTGTATTACATTCTGCTAATTGCCTATAAACTCTCACCAGATGAACTGACTTGCAGAACATCATGATATATATTTTTGCAGCTTCATTTCAAGATAAGGGAGTTGTATAGTAAAAGTAGGCTATACACTTATAAAATGCACCCAGACTCACGGACTGAATAGCAAAGAATGTGGAGATTATATCACACAAATCATGTCATAATATAGCTTCACATATTAAGCTCAAGGGGCTCTTATCAGTTATGGAAAGTCTTTGACAACTTGTCATATTTCAAACCAAGTTCTAACAGATTCTGACACTCTCAAAATCTTGATGTAATATGCCAGAAATTGACAGTGACGGTTGCTGGTAGTCTTGCCTGCTCTGCCTAAGTTCATTCCTTAGGGTTTTACCAGGAATACCAGTATTGAGCAATGAGATATCAACACTAGTTCTGATTCAGGTCACTGAGTAAGATAGCATACACCCAGACTTTAGAGAGAACTATCAAGTCCTTTGGGTTTGCTTCTCTGAAAATAAGGTTCTTTTTTTATCCTTACCTACTAGAGGGGGAAAATATCTCCAAACTCCTAGACAGAATTAAAAAGAACATTTTCTTAGTCATTAATTCTCAATGCAAGCTAACCATGAGCCTAGAATATGAGAGAAAACAAGAATAAAATCATGAGAAATGACAGATTTATTCATATTATAGACAGATTTAATTATATTAATATAAACTGAATACCAAATAATCGTCCCAAATATTTCTGTACAAGATTATGTAGTATATGGCAAAAATAATAATGAACCCTAAAAATGCCCTGGTTTCCAGAACCATTGCATTTGCTCTCTTAAGTGGGAAGAAAAATATCAAAGGTATAATTAAATGAGGTAAAATTATCATGGTGGATCCAGGGGAACACTATCACAAAATTAAAAGAGAGTGACAAAAAGGACAAATCCAGAATTTTTGTGGGCAGCATTCGTTGCCATGAAGCTGGGTAAAGGTGGCAATGAGTTGAGTCATTGTGGCAATCTTTTTCTTAGCTGGTAAAACCCAGGAAGTGATTCTTACCTAGCATATCCTGAAAGGAAGCAGTTTGACTGTGTCTTGATTTCTTTCAATCATGTGAGATGTACACTGGACTTCTGAAACAGAAATGAGAGTCAATAAAAAGGCAATGCTTTAAGCAACTGTGCTTGTGGTAAGTTGTCTCGGCAGAAGTGGAGAACAAATATGCCTGACCTCCTGACCTTAGTACAGTGGACTATGGATGAAGGCAAGACCTTGATCTACCAATACTGTGGTTCCATAGCTAGGAACATGATTGATCCACAGAATCATGAAGACAATAGTTTGATCTACCGGTACTGAATGTCCATACCAGGAATGTTTGTTTCACAAAAACACTTAACAAACACTCTTTGAATGGGTTCTTGAAATCATCATTCTTTATCAGACATCGGTTCTGAAGTCTTCATAAGCCTCAGGTTTGTGATGCTTGTCTCTTCCCTTAGACATCATCAGAATCACCCAAATTTTTGCAGTAGAGGCTTATTTAGGAACTTTGTTATGGGCTAGATAGGCACAGGCTATCTGCTGGCAATTTTGAAAGGACTGCAAATGGGTTGCTGGAGAGACCTCTCAATCTGCTCTGTAGAAGGGGATTTTAAAGCTCAGCCTGCTACAAGTAACACATGGTCATGATGGGCTAATACTCTGAAATTGCATTTGACTTTGAAGTTCATTCAAATCAGAAAGAGTGCCAACCTCATAGCTTAAAAGAAATGCCTTGCCTTTCTCTTTGGAAATTTCATCATTCAAAGGAAGACAGTGCCCCTGGCTTCCTTCCCTAGTCATAAAGAGCACAGCAGTAACTTTTATGATTCCTTCTGGATCAGGAGAACGATGACGTAAAAGTAGCCACAGCTTTGCGCATATACTAACATCTAAGCCAGAGTGACAGACCTGCTACTCCTGAGTTTTGCTTTGTTTTTTTGCTGGAATTTGCTAGGGATGATGTTATTTTCCTTCACTGTAACAGATCGTCTTCAAACAACAATAGACATTTCTTTTTCCCCTTGCTGGCAATCAGGCACATTCATGGACAGCTAGAAGTGACTTCTCAACCACAGGCATCTTTACAGCTAGCTCTCAAGGGACCCAGTGATGAGACATGTCATCTCTAGCTGCCCAAGAGGCTACAGTCTTGCTCCTGTGTCTAAACATGGGCCAGTGCCCCTGCTTCATGTCCCTTTGAACATGTGCCATGGGCCCAATAAATGCCACATTCTTCCTGCCCCACCCCCTCTCCTCTGTCCTTACTGTCCCAGAGGCTGCTTCTATTTCACCACACAATAAACCTCCCACATTGGATCTGCTGCATGGTGTGATTTTGTTGGGACCCGCCACCTAGTTCTATCACCTATCCTTATTTAAGTTTATTTTTTAAGTCATTCATTCCAAAGGTCACAACCGAGAAGGTTCGTCTCTGTTTCGTAACATCAAGGATTCAGCTGTAGAATTTAAGATTGGTGTCTGGTTTCATGTGAAAGCTTAGTGCAGTCCATGGGATCTCCTTCCCATGTGGCTCCACTGTGAGGCTCTTAAAATGTGCTAGATATTGACAGATCACCTCCATCCTTCCTTATACAAACTTTCCCTCTGGAAGGATTGTCTGTCCTCATGGGATTTCTCCAAGGTAAAAGAACAAACAAACAAACAAACAAAGCTACATTCATTCCTTTAAAGTCAGATACTTTCATGTTCAGAAACTTCCCATGGTCACATAGCTCAGGCTTGAATTTATAAAAGAAAGAACCCAAATACATGGATTCCAGGAAGCAAGGATTATCGAGATACATCTTTTTCTATCACAACAGCAGACTCAAAGTGTTTTGCTTGTAAGAAGCACCTTAAAGGTCTTATAACAATGGCAAAAAACTCTTTTCCTTGCAAAAATAGAAAGGCATAAACCGGAGGCTCCAACTTAGAGTTAGGGATCCCAAGGAAATAGCCCTGTGTACCACCTGCACACCATGAGCCATCCTTAATTAGCGTGGTCTAGAAAGGAAAAGTATTGACATCCAACTTTTAATGTCAGAGCAAGATAATAATTATTTTTTGGTTGTTTAAATTAATATTAAAGCAAAATAGAAGCCAGTGGTTGTATTGGGAGATGGGATTCAAATTATATACATGAGCCCATGGTCATTAGGAAAGGGAATCCTGACTGCAGAGTCTGTCTATGGTGAGATGCCGGCAAATCTTGCAGAAGGGCATATGATTTTTAGTAGTGCTTGGACGAAAAGACCCAAACTAACTGTAAGAGAATCTGGAAAGTAGAGTCGTCCTTATTTCCAGGAGTAACAGAATGGGAGGGAATGAAACAGCCTCTGCCACACACGTCAACCCATTACTTCGATGTTAGAGACAACTTTTGAAAGTAGAGTTTTCATTATCCTGCTAGTGTCCAGTTTTTGAATCATTGCTGAGAGTGAAATCTCACTTTACACAGCAAGGCATTCAGCGCGCTGTGCCAAAGCCTCATGCAGGCCTCAGTCCTCCCTCCATCTTTCTCCTCCTCAACTCTCAAGTTTTCTCTTCTCTTTGGCCCTCTGCTTCCCTTTAGTGTGAGGGTCTCATCAAGCTCTGAATTTTATGACATCAAACAGGTGATTCAAACCACTGTAAATTACAGCATCATCATTTCTGGAGTAAATGTTGGAATAGCCCCATAGACTTAGTTGCAACTATTAACTAAGATTCTCTATCTGTATCTGTAGATACAAATGTAACATAGTACCTGGAGCACTGAAGTAACTGTATAAAGTATGCTGTGAAAGTAATTATTTTACTTTCATTTTGTTGATTAAAAACCATGTTGCACTAGAAAATATGCATCTCTAATTAATAATAATAATATTTATATTATTAATAATATAATTAATTAATAATAATTAATAATTATTAATTAATAATAATAATTATTAATATAATTAATTATTATTATTATTATTTTTGATACCGGGTCTCATATATTTGCGTTGTCTTCCAACTCTCCATGTAGCAGAAGGTGACCCTGACATTCTAATCTTCCTGCTTCTACTTCTGGATTTCAGGGATTTCAGGTACATGCAACCATGTCTAGTTAATTCAGTATGACAGAATGACCCAGGAATTTACGTAAACAGGACATGCTAATAATAAGCCTTAACCCAAATTACATGGTATTCGGAGACAACAGTTTGAGTGACTCCTTCAAAGTATGGATTCAAGTTGAGTCATGCTCCTTCTGTTTTAATTTGGGGTTTTTACAAATTTAGTCCCTTTGAACTTGGGAAAATAAGTTAACACTTTTGGAATCTTGATTTCCATATCTATTAAATGTATTAAGTAAAGGTAATAGTTTGGGTCTGGGATGGCATCTCAGTCAGTACAGTGCTTGTCTCACTACCAGAAGGATCAGAATTCAATCCACACTACCCAATCAAAGCTGGGCATACCGCCACACCTTTTAATACCAGCACTGAGAGAAGTCAGAGCCAAGAAGACCCCTCTGGCTTGCCTACCAGATATTCTAGCCAATGGGAGACCTCGGTTAAAAACTAAGGCCTAGAGAGATTGAGAAGTGCATTCAACTTTGACCTCTGGTCTCCACCAGCACACACATAGTACTCCCAAGTTCACCATTCATGCAACCCCCACACAGGCATCCTCAGACTCACAACAGACATAAAACAATGGCTGTACTTTCCCCATAGCATCTTTATGCTAATTAATTGTAGTAATGAGCATAAAGTATGTTGTGTCAGTCATAGCAATTACCTATTCTTTTTATTATTTAATGAATAGTTGGTATGTGTATTCTGCTATTTATTTAGTCCTTACAAAAGCTGTGCTTTGATTGTTGGTTGTTTGGCAGGGATTTTTTTTTTTAGTTCAAAATAACACATGAGGCAATGCTAAGAGCTCAGCAACATTATATTTGTGTAGACATAGGAAGACAGTGCGGTCTGACTGATGCCTGTGAACTGCTTTGTCACTGTGGCCATCCCAGAAGCATACCTTTTCCTACTGCATGCGTTCTCTCTCAAGTCTGTCTCAAAAGGAAGCCACATCCCTGATATGACTAGCAAATCCAGTTATAGTGAGTTAAAAAGTCCAAAGGAAAAATGCTTTCCATCTTAGTTTAACTTCTTATGGACCATACATACACCTACAGAATCTGCCAGTCTCCATCCCCTCCCCTTAGCAGAAACAATATTATGGTCCATTCCAATTAGGTTAGTGTTGTAAATGAGTTTAAAGACAACCCAATCCAAGTTTCCTCTACTTGGTATTCACAGCCTCAGAATAGGTCTTGTTTTGTCAGTTACTGTCCTCTGAAACTGGTCAAGCTGGACACATTATGCTCCCAGCTCTTTCACATGGAATTGTTCTTGTCTGTGACTTCAGCTAGTTAATAGTTAATATGTTTAAGACATGATGCATTCCAGAGTATCCACTTGTTTAGTTGAGTGTTTTAGTCTGAACTTGGTAAAGAGAAAAAGATGGTTAATTATCAGACTCTAAAAGGAAACACTCTAAAGTAACAAATAATATCAATGGTAATATTTATTATCATTACTATTAAAATTTTGAATCAGGGCTAGTATAGGGGTTGTGAGATAGCTCACCAGATGAATGCATTTGTACAAAGTGGATGACCTGAGTTGGATCCCTTCAGCTGTTGTGGAAGGAAAGAACTGATTCCTGAAAGAAGACCTCTGACTTTCACATGTGCTCCGTGTTAACTGCACTGTATTATGGCACTCACATACACACATATGCATACACACTTACAGTAGTAAATGAATGGATGTTTATCACAAGTGCAAAGATGTAATAGCTCAGTACATTTATGTACAGAAATGTACATAAATTCAGGGTATAATCTATTAGTTAACTCTCAAAACAAAAATCCTACTGAGCTTCTTTTTCATTGAGTTGATGATGACATGTTGGCAGAGTATGTTTATATGGCAGTATAATTTTCTTGGATCTCAAGTCTTGTATAATGGCCCAATAGCTGTCCAGTGTCATTACATGATTTGTCAGATTTCTCTGACTGCAGAGCATAATGTGATAATGGTTATGGTAAGTTTGCCTCAAGAATCTTCTTCAAATACTATTTTGAACAACTGTCATGCTTTCATTCTTCCTTTGTGTAAGTTTCTAGGGATCTGTAAAGGTGGGTTCTAATTGTAATCACATACACATGCAGCAGAACTTTCCTATGCAATTGATTTCTGATTTGAAATAAGGACGTATAGTTCTCATTTTTCCAATCCCTTCTTTCATGCATTTTTCAAGGGGTTTCTGTTGAGGTTTTCTGCAAGTATCAGGAGATTGTGTCTAGAAGTTGCTTCTGCAAAAGAAGCATGAATTTACTTATGCAAGAAATGTATATAGTTTCTTGTATAAATGTTATTATCTACAGCAGTGGTTCTCAATGTTTCTAGTACTGTAACCCTTTAATCCATTAAATACAACCCCTTATGTTACAGTGACACCTAACCATTAAATTATTTTTGTTACTACTTCATAGATATAATTTTGCTACAGTTATTAATTGTATTGTAAATACCTATGTTTTCTAATGATCTTAGGTTCATTCAAGTCCCAATGGGGTCATGACCCAAAGGTTAAGAATTGCTGGTCTTTTGGAAGGGCTAAGGAAAATAAAGTCTTCTATGACATCCTTTGGTCCTTCATTGACTTGTATGATTGTCAGACCACTGGGTTTTTGAGCATAAGAAGACAAAGTAGGAAGTGTTCTCTGTGTTAAGTATTTGTTCTGTCTGTGCTCATTTTTAATTATTAATCATTGCTATTTTAAGTGTATGTAACATACTGGGCTGGTTTTTGGTTTGGACACAGGTAAATCTTAGAGAACTACATCAAATGAGATGAGAAGGGTGTGTTATTCAGAGCAATTGTGGGACTGAATGGTAGTGGAAATGCACATACCAATATGAATAACATTTCCATTTTAAAGACATTAATACATCTGCCATGAAATCCTACTGTGTATGCAGTCTAACTTTAATGACAAAATAAAAATGGAATCATCTATTACTCTAAATTCCTTTGCAAAATGTTCTTTTGCATCGTTGTTGTAAGACACCTGTGCTAATAAAATTTGTATATTCTGAGTTTGATAGCAGCCTTGATAAAAGTACGATTATAGAAGGAGCAATGAAAGTTACTATGCATGGTGAAATGTGGAGAGAAAATTAATTTGGAACTCCTTCAACACAATTTTTTTCTTTGTTGTGCTTATGTTCCTGGGTTTTATATCAAACGGTTTTTTCATTTTGATAGTTAATCAAGCATTTCAAGGGATGAGCTGCATGCTGGAGCCTGAACACCACATACTGATGGTCATTCAGGGAACTCACAGGGGTTCGTCACACAAGGTACTACACGAAGGTGCTACCTATGGAATTTGCACAATATGAAAGGTCTGATATTTTGTAAAAATACTGAATTAATATTTGACTTATCTTTTAAGACAAATTTCTAATTTTAGGGATTTTATAGTAGTGGAAGAGGACACATGTTCAAATCTTAAAAGTTAGATTGCCAGGGTGGGGGAGATACTCATAAGCACCCCATCTGCTCAGAGGAGAAGAGGAGGGGAGCTGGGGTGAAGGATTGTGGGAAGCTGGCGACTGGGATGTCAAATGAATAAATTAAGAAAAAGAAAACAATGTTTTCTTAAGGTCAAGGAAAATCAATGACAATTTTTATCTACTAAATACATAGCTTCAATGTTGAGGCACATGGAAATAGAAACAAAGGGATGAGGCTTGGGAGAAAGGCAGTAGACGTTCAGAACAGGGTAGGACTTAATGTCTCTGTGAACTGATTAAGAGATCCTGCTTATTAGATATATGCAATATGCATCTGAATCACTTTAGGACTTTATCTTTATAAGTTTATGTCCCCTATGATATGACAACACATAATGAATGTGACAAGCAGAGGACCATGTTCTTATGCAGAGTGTGAATCTGTTCCACAAACACAAACTGATATACCTAGGTACTTGTCCATTATTTTGGTCATTCCCTTCATTTTGCTATAGAATAAATATGTCCATATATCTTTGTCTTATTCAGATACGCTATTCTATATTTCTTATATACATTGATGAGAAGAAATAGTCAAAGTCATTTTTTAGGAAATATTCCAGCTCAATTTGTTTTTAGGGAGATGATAAATCACTTCATCATTACATCAGTATTAATACCGAAGGTTCATGGTGAGTTACTTTAATTTTAATCATATTGGTTTGAAAGCTTTTCCTAGAACATGAAAGACACATGATTGTCTGTATACTGTGTAAGTCATGTCACACTTGAAAAAGAATGGTACACATTCATTGTCAATAATGCTCCAAAGAACATGGGTAGGAATGTGTCTATTCTACACACCAATTTCCTATCTGTTGGATACATACTTAGATTAGTGGAATCACCTGAATCATACATTAGTTCTATTTCTAATATTTTTAATTTTTGAAATTATAGTTGCATTGTTTTCACCTCTGCTTTGCTTTCCTCTCTTACAAATCTTCATTTACCCCCAATCTTCCCCTCTATAATTCATAGCCTGATTTTTATTGTTAATTTTTTTACATATATTCATATATATATATATATATATATATATATATATATATATAAATACAACCTGTTCCGTCCCTATAATAGCACCTATATGTATATAAACTCAGGGATGACCAAACTTTATAAAGTTACCCTGCCCTGTTTATGGCTGTACTAATTTACATTATCATCAGAAGCATGCAAAGATTTCCTTGATTCCATATTTTCATCACCATATTTTTTACCATGTTTTTTACTGATAATAATAGCCATTCTTATTGGGATTAGGTAACGCCTTTGAAGGAGTGCATGCTGACTTATGTGAATACAATATTTGCACATGGCCTTCTAAAGCCATACTGGAAGAAAGCACACATCTATAAGATACAGACTGCCTGAAGCTAACAGAGGTTAGGAATCAGGTATATAATAGATAGTTCCAGAGAACTGGGAGTTACAGGGAGTGTGGCTCTGCCAGAAACTTGATTTTTGATTTCCAGTCTCCGAAACTATGAAACAACACCACATATCTGCTGTTGTGGGTCACTGGTTTACAATACTTCACAATGGCAGAGTTATCGAGCTAATATAGTGGTAAGATGTCAGATGGAGGGAAACAATTATGTGATCATGTATGTAAGACTACTTGTGTTGCTCTGAAGAAGACTCTTGATCATTTAATTTCTTTTTATAGAAAACTTACAGTCATAGTTTTAGAACATTTTTGATAAAGTCACAAAGCATAGAATTCACTAGTTCTCACGAAATGCATGTAACTCCTTCAAGGTATTTAATGTCCTCAAGGACTTTAAAGAGGGTTTAGGTGGAAACCAAAGGACACTCATTGGTTGTTGGGATGGGAAGACAAACATGGTAATCGAGAATGCCCATAAGGAAGCCTAGATACAGGAAAGGCGCATGTTCCAATGATTGGGACGTGGCCTTGACATGTAGTAGCAATTTTCCTTTTGCTCCATTCTTTTCTGAAGCATTTGAAAAATGTTTACAATTTTAAATACTGTAAAATGTCTATATTAAAATTTTACTTTGCTAAAAATAGAGAAATAGGGGGTGATTAACCACATTATAAAAGAACTTTTTAACTAACAGCCTCCTCCCACCCCACCCCCCACGCATCCAAAGGAATTTAATATTGAATTTGTACTGTGCGTTTTAAAGGAATGAGCCTATTGCATAACTCTGGGTACATCTGCATACAATTATATAGTACAAACATAAAGGGACATGTGCTTTCTACATGGTTCTACCTATAACATAGAGCACCTTCCTGAACACTCGGACTTTAATGATTTGGGAAGTCATTTTGTTTAATTTTGACTTGGCAGGATTATGAGGTGAAGATTGCCGACATGTTTGCATATTTCTCACTGGAGCTGATATAGCATCTGTATGAGAACAGGTTGTTTTTTTTTAATTAATGAATAAGTCAAATGTAATTTTTGGTTTCCCTCACTGCCTCTGTGCCTTTATGCAGCCTACTCAAATGCCCCAATGTTCCATTGTAATTTAGCTATAAAATATAATAATGCATTAAGGGGAGGTGGTAATGTTTATCATAAAGTTGTAGTTTTTCCACTTTGCCTTCCAAACCCATTTATGTTAGCAGCACAAAGCATAGTTCCTTTATAATCCTTATGTTCCTCACAAAAGCACATAAATATTCTACTCACAAAGCTGGTTCATAAAGGGAGTGTTATAAGAAGGGATATTTTGGGTAACATTGGTATATATGTGTAAACCCTACATAATTGAGGCCATAAATCCACAGGATCTCAAAACTGTGCTTAGAGTTAATACAAACTTCTTAATGAGATCTTAAGAGAGGCACCTGCTGAAACTTCTTTCCAGAAATTATGATATTGGAGAAATTCCTGCTTTGCATATTAGAAAACAAAACTTAATTAAATTACTTAATTAAATCTCTAAGACACTGAGTAAGTATTAAATATTAAAACTTGGCCTACTATCCAGATCACTGTTATACAAAATGACAGTCATAACCCACAAGGGGCTACCGAGGACTGAAGAGTGGATCTCTTGAGGTGTGTATTAAGTGTAAATTGGACATGATTCCCGAGATTTAGTAAAAGAGATGTGAAGTATCTCATTAACAGTTTTTCCATATTGATTACATGTTGCAAAAATATTTCTGATATATTAGGTTAAATAATGCCTATTACTAAAATTGATTTCATCTGTTGCTTTTTATTTTTTATGAGACAACAGGAAACCAATCGTTGCATGTGACTCATATTTTATAGCTATAGGAGAACGCTTCTCTAGAGGTTTACAAATGTTACCAAATTAGGAATCTGTAAGCAAGAAATAGCTGGTGGTTTATGCGGTCTATATAGTTTCCATATTTTTGTGATTATGATGACAGATTATGAAGCCAAATTACCTGTCTCTATACTGTCCTGTACTTCTTCATTGTGCCTTTCTTAATTCTCTGAGCATATGTTTCTCAATGAGAAACTAATAGACAGTAGATCATTCACATTGTCTTTTATTGGATTGATGAGATAATCCCCGGTCCTAATTCGAGGACATATCAGCCTGACATGGTATTCAAAAGCCAGCATACACTTTTGTTTGGCCTGGGTAGCAGTTTTCTAACACTTGAATTTGACCTCCAGGAGACAAGTCTTATATTCTCTGTTTTAACCATGTGTGTGACATTTCTCTTCTGTGATTGACCCAAAGACTGATTTGTCATTTCAAGAAGATTTGAATAGGTGAGGTTGTCTTATAATTGCTTATGACAAAATATTTTACTGACATCAGAGGAACTTGGAACTAATCATAGATTTCAGCCAATGAAAGTACACATTTTTGATTCATTTTTTTCCTATTTATCTATTTGGATATGAAAAATGTGACTCTTTCATGTGTACTCCCAGTCCATGTATCATAATGAAATGATATATGTTGTTAACATTCAATTTCAAAATGATGGCTCAAAGATATTTGACATAGTTTTCACCAAAAGTGCCCATAGCATATCTCAGAGCAGTAGTTCCAAGCTTTCCTAATACTGTGATATTTTAATACAATTCATCATGCTGTAGTGACCCCCCAACCATACGTTATTTTTATTGCTACTTCATAACTGTAATTTTGCTACTGTTATGAATCATAACACAAATATCTATGTTTTACAATGATCTTAGGAGATGACCCTGGTGAAAGCGTTGTTTGACGCCCCTCAAAGGGGTTGTGATCCTCAAGCTGAGAACCAGCACCTTAGAGAAAGCCTAATAGTTGAACTAGATAATGGTACAAAACAAGAGATATGAAAATCTAGGAAGCCAAAACACTGGTATTAATTTGGTGATTACTATCTGTTAATATTAATAAAATATGTAATTCCACTTCAGTTAACAGAAGTATTCCAGAAGTATTTGTAGGAAATTTGTGAATGTGGGGACCTCATTGGACCATTATGACACTTTTTCTTCATCTCACTTCATTCCTGAGTGTTTTGAGAAACATTGCTAATAAGTTTCTGCCAGAACAGAGGCCCACCCCATAAAGAGTAAGTCACTTTACATCCAGTTTTCATCCCCATAAACACCGAATTTCACTTATATGATACCCAAAACTCTTCTAAAACTCTTCTGGTATGGCAAAACTCTCTAGAGTATACAATGTGATCTTCAGAATGAAGAACGGTAATGGGATTATATATTGCCTCACTTTAAAATCACAAAACGGAGGAAGTGATAAAGACCAGGAGGGTATCTCTAGGATAGATGCATGGAAGAGCACGATAGAATTTAGAGTTTCAGAAATACATTCAACATATATGATCAGCAAGCATGCCAAGATCAGCTAATGAGGAAACAATAGTCTTTTTAATAAATGGAGAGGACACTATTGAATAATCACATGTAAGATAAAAAGTTAAACTCTTAGTTCACACATCACGCAAGAATTAACTCCAACTCAATTATTTTATCTTTAGATACAAGTTCTCATAATATAATAATAAAAGTACAAGGTAATAGAAGAAATCATTATTTTCAGAATATACTCATTGTACTAAATATGCAGAATGAGTACACCTACTTTTGTTTAGTATAATATTCAGTTGTATTGACATTACCCAGTTGATCAATGTGTTAACCAGAAGCCCTTTCAGAGAACAGTGTCAACAATTTGCCTCTTTGAGACACCTTTGGTTTCCCTTTTAGCAACTAAGCATATAACCCATATTTTCTTCTGCAGTTCTGTATGGGTGTCATGCAAGAGCAGGTATTGACTATATGTAAGCCTACCGATGTCTAATTCAAGGTCTTCAATGGGTGTCTACTTGACTAATGGCTTAAGCTTAACTCCAAAGGGAATACTGGAAGCTTAGCATGCAGAATTTCACTTTCATCCAGCATCACTATAAGAAAATCCAGCAACCGTATTTCTCAAATAAGCTCAGATTTAGACTTCAGTTTAATATCTGGGTCATACCTGATTTTTGCAACAGCTCACCCTAAAAATCTTATGTATGCCAGATAAGTGCTTAGGTTTTAAAAGGGTGATCATACGGACACCTGATATTGTGTGTCCCAAGATCTTGACAATGTAGTATTGTATTCCATAGTCTAGTAATTTAACTCATATTGACTCTGCCTTCTACCCAGCATGGCATATGGACAGAAAATTCTGTACTTTTCACTTAGCTATATGAAATTAAACAAGTTTTTTTCAAGTTTTCTAATTCCTACATTACTTCTCTGTCTATAGAAATTGTTAGTTTTACCAACATTTGTAGATGTTTTGAAATTTATATAGCTGCATACAGGGGTTTATTCAATAAACAACATACTTATTGCTGTAAACACAAATGGGAGGAAGCGGGGCATTACTAGAAAATGAAAAATGAAAAACTTATGAATCTGTAAACCAACAACTCATCTAACTTCCCCTTAAAAGATAAAACATCAAACTCATGAAACATGCAATTAATTGATATGTGTGTGTGCCTGTGTGTGTGTGTGTGTGTGTGTGTGTGTGTGTGTGTGTAAAACTTCCACAAGAAAAAACTTACGGAAAAATATTTGTAACACATGCTTCTTTGAAACATAAGGAACTTATATAAATAAATACAACTATGCCAACAACTTCATAGGAAAGCAGAGAAAATTTATGAACAGAGAGGTTACTGAAAAATAATTTAAATGGTTTCTCAGCACAGAAACTATGCCAAAAGCCAGTTTTACTTAGAAAATAAAATTTTCAATTAAAAATTTCAAATACAAATTCTTCTTCTTCTAAAAAAGGAGATAATGAATGTGTGGGAGACATTTTCACACTTTAAAGCATGAAAGAAAGTACATTAAAGACTCCATTGGCTCTCACTCTACCCATATATCATTAAATGTAAAAGTTATTTTTATTCACTATTTTTGAGAGCATAGCGTGATACAGAGGGTGGCCTCACAGCTGACATGCGTGAGACCAACCAGTTACATGCTGCGGAATGTATGCTGCCTATACCCTTGTCATTTATAGAATCCTCAATAAGGGAAATTATTTCTTATGATGTTCCTTGAATTACCTGGATCTCCAGGGAAAGTTTTAAGTATGATACGGTTAAATATGTTAATGAATGGCCAAGTGTATATAGTAATATTTTTTATAATAAACATGGATCATTTTACATATTAACATATTGGTGTGGAAAGGAAGGCACTGTTTTCCTGTGATAGATGCAAGTGATGGCTTTCAGAATCAAAGAAACAGTGCTGTCTGAATGCTTTCTTGAGAGTAGACCATAGGCATGCTGTGTGAGGCTGTGAGTTAAACATCTAACTCCAAAGGAAAACAACTCGAAATCTATACAAATAATACCTCCATATAACCACATGATCTAGTCATCTTTCACCTCAGTAAGCTCCAGGGTATATCTGATTCAGGTATTCCTATCAAGGATACTGATCTCAGGGCCTTTAAAGCTATGTATTCACACATGCACATGGGCAAGAGAGAGAGAGAAAAACAGAGAGAGAGAGAGAGAGAGAGAGAGAGAGAGAGAGAGAGAGAGAGACAGGCAGAGAGACAGAGGCAGAGACAGAGAGAGACAGAGAGACAGGGAGACAAAGAGACAGAGAGACAAACAGAGAGACTATCATATAGTGACCCAAATGGTTTGAATGGTCCAACTCCTTCCTAGAGTACATGACTACATAAAGTAGGTGAGCTGAATCCATCATATTAAAAAACAGCAAAGCCATTTCAGATCCATAAATAGCCAAGATATAATGGTTGTGGGTTGAAGATTTCATTATCTCTCCTTAAGCATTAATTACAGAGAGTACAATATAATTTAATTAGTCTGAGATGAGATACTTTACTAGGCACACTTAAGTTTGCCTCACCTATAAGACTAGTATCCATGGTCACATTTCTTGATACTACTTGCTATTTGTTTTTATAAGTTGTAGATTATTTGTTTAAGAAGTTATCTGGAGAGTCATACATTCTATGGTGTCGTCTCAGTTATTTAGATGCAATTACCACCCAATGTATCTCCTGTGTCTTTCTGACAGTGATCAGGGTAAAGTCCTCACCCTCCTGGAATGTGGGTGTTAATAGGGAAGGTGATCAATAAAGAGGCAGAGTTGTAAATCAGCAATGAGGCTGAGATGAGAATTGGTGCTTTGAGAAAAGACAGCAAAGTCGAAGATGGAGCTATGAAAGAGAGTCTGGCTGTGAGGAGGCCCCGTGTGATCAGAGACCGGGGACAGACACTCTAGGCAGTGAGAACAAGAAGTGACTAGGTCCTGGGATACAAAGCAGTTTGATGGGCTCAGGCATCAGCAACAGGGGACATAAAGGGGACAGAGAGACCAAGGAAACAGATGCCAAAGACTTAGTATAAATGACTTCTATTTCTGAACATTATTCCAACTGTGGAGTCCAAATGGACAGTGGGAGAAGCAGTTGAGCAATCAGGAGACAATCCATTATTTGAGACGGTGGTGATGGTCTGAGAAGAAACAGTGTTGTAAGCTGAAGTTCCCAGGAATGGGGGAGACTTGGCATATTTTGAAGGCAAATTTAGGATTGTAGTGATGAGAGAATGGAATTGTACAGAAATGAGAGAATGAATGAAAATGAAGGGTGTGTGTGTGAGAGAGGGGGGAGGGGAGAGAGGGGAGACTGTGACTATTCAAAGGCTAAAGAGGTCTTTAGATGTGATCAGTTGTCCTTCCCTAGGGCCCTGGTCCTAGAAAGGCTCAGTGCAGCAGTGTAGGGGAATAATACCAGGGCAGGGAAGCAGGAAAGGGGTTGATTGGGGAGCAGGGGGAGGGAGGAGTGCTTATGGGAATTTTGGGGAGGGGAGATCCTGGAAAAGGGAAATCATTTGAAATGTAAAGAATATATTGAATTAAAAAATAATTTAAAAAATTCTACCTTACTATGGTCAAATGGTCACCATCAAGAAATCTAAAATCTGCTGTAGAGGGTGTGGGAAAAGAAAAACTCTATCTTCTGCTGGTGGGGGAACAAATTAATACAGACATCATGGAAATCAATTTTGAAGATCCTTAAAAAATTAAAAGAACTACCATCTGAAAATAAAAAAGATGTCCCTCTCTGTCATTTTCATCTTTATTCCCTTGAGATAGGATCCCTCACTCAATCTGGAGCTTGGCTAGCAGCCAGAAAACCCGAGCAAAACTGGATCCTTGTGTCTCTGCTCCCCAGAGTTAGACACATATATGGCCACCCTTAGCTTTTTAGGTGAGTCTTGGGGGTGCTTAAACTCGGGTCCTCATGTTTACACATGTTCGTACCTATTCAGCACTCAACCTATTGCTAGGTTTTTAGCCTGAGCACATAAATAAATATTTATATTCTCTATCGAAGTTACGATTCAAAGACAAGAGCAGGTGGGAAGATCAGGTGTGAACAATGGAAATTCTTCATGTCCAACTGCAAGGGTATTGTTTAAAGCTGCTTACGTCCTGCCTGGAGCACTGACTTCTTTGATACACAGATCTGTCTTCTTTGCTTCCTGCTTCATCTTATAGAGGTGTTTCTTTACTCCTAATGTATATCTGGTTTGAGCCTGTTGAAAGAAAAAAACATATTAAAAAGCCTGGACCACACTATGGATATATCCCAACCGCTAGAGAGTATGTCTTCCCTGTAGGGAGATTAGGGACTCTCTTTGGAATTTATCTAGGAGTAGGAACAAGGTTCTCCGGTTAAAAGAAGGAAGCCAGGAGGTGTTGATAGTGCATGCAGAAATACCCAGTTTTACTCTGTTGGGGGAAAGTAACTAATACTAAGAATTCTTGTGTGTGTGTGTGTGTGTGTGTGTGTGTGTGTGTGTGAGAGAGAGAGAGAGAGAGAGAGAGAGAGAGAGAGAGAGAGAGAGAGAGAGATGGCTCATTAGTTAAGAGCATTTGTTGCTCTTGCAGATGACCTGTGTTCAGGTCCCAGCATCCACATGGTGGCTTACAACCACCTGCATCTCTAGTTCCTGGGGATCCAGTGCCCTCTCTGATTTCTGCAAGCATCAGACACATACATGTATGCCAGCCAAACACTCACACATATGAAATACAATCTTTAATAAACCTCCCCTTTTTAAAATTCTGACAGCTCTGTGAATATAAAAATCCTTCCTGCATAAATAACTAATACATAATTTAAAAAAAAACTGTATTAACTAAGTGCAATAGAAGTCTGAAGATTAGTATTGGTTGGGAAGAGGATATAAAGAATGTACAGCTTCTAAACAAGTACCAAAGAGACCTCAAGCCAACTGGGTTTCCACACTGTTCACAACAGTTAAGGAGACATGATTTGAATAGAAACCCCTGAGAAGCTTTTGTAGTAATAAATATTCAAAGACAAGCAACGTCGAAGCAGTTATGGCCAAACAGAAGCATAATGCTTTCCCCATTGCAGTACTAGGGTCAAACATCCAGTGTTGGCATGCAGCTGCTACGTTGCAGTTCTCCATCGAACTGTAAAACTATGTTTACCCCAGAGTTTCCGCTGACACCTTCCTAGGGAACAACTGTTACTAAAACCCTAATCTCTCCCAGGAGCCATCATAAAACTTACATTAAATTAAAAAAAAAAAAAAGAGAAGGTAATTCAAGAATGTTTCACCTTAAAATCAGAGAGAAGAGGGACGAAGGTAGAGGAGTGGGGAGGGAAAGAGGGGGAGAGAGAGGTTGAGAGAGGGAGAGGAGGAAACAGAGAGGAAAAGAGGAAAGGGAGAGAGAAACAGAGAGAGAGAGAGAAAGACAAAGAGACAGAGAGACAGAGAGACAGAGACAGAGACAGAGACAAAGTCTGACTGCAAATCTCCATCCTAGACAGCTCAGAAGTAAAAGACAGGTTTCCAGTCCATACCACCTTGAAGTCTCGGAGCTAGAAGTTGCCCCCAAGTAAAGAAGTATCTGAACACATACTCGCATTAGTTCCCTGGGAGCTGCCAGAAGGAAGTCCCTTAGTCCCCTGCCTAAAGTCCTAAAGTCCGGGCTAATTTAATCCTTACAAAGAGAAACAGCCTTAGGCCTGTGAGAAGGTTCTGGAATGCTTGGAAGAGCAGATAGGAGAGCTGGCTAAAGACTAGCAGAAGGGCGGGGATTAATTAGGACAGGGGTGGTTCCCGTCCTAACACGCAGCTCTATCGCCAACGACGGTAATAAAACCTTCTGGGAAGGAAGTCAAGAAGGAAAGGGAAAATCAGAGAAGTCTCCCTCGTCGCCCCCACCTCTCCACAAGGAAGCAGTTCGTCTCCTCGCAGAACGACAACCCTCAGGATACAGCAGTTGTCTTCAAATCTGTGACCATAAAAAATCATTATCTCTGTGAAATACAGCAATTTGGGAGATAATCAAACGGTGACCAGGGGGCAGAGCTGCCAATCTGAAGGATTATGCTCCCTCGCCCGCCTGCTCCTGACCTTCCTGGGAGCCAGCTGTCTGTGCGCGAAGACGCCCCTTCCACTCAGGGCACCTTCATTAGGCTGCCTGCCTGCCTTCCTTCGTGCACTATCCATTTGCATAACACCCTGGCTTTCTTAATTAGCACTTCATTTCTCCCTTGACTTATTTTGTGGCTGAGCTCACTGTCCCCCCCGCCCCCCCCCCCCGCATTCTGATTTTCTCTTTTACAGAAATATCGAAAGGGCTAGGGGAAGTCGGGGGCGGGGCGGTTAGAGGAGAGTAAAGGAAGGGAAGGAACAGAGCTTCCAAATTAAGGCCTTGGTAATTAGCCCTTTAATATTCTCAGGTTTGTGGGAGGCGTTTTCCTGAGTCTGCTTTAGGAAAGATTTATTCTTGGCTCTTCTAACTCTGCAATATGCCAATTCAAGGCCGTTTCCTTCCCAGGTATTCCCTTTGAGTACATACACTTTATCAATAGTTGATGGGTCTTTGGTTTTTAGATTTTCAAAACTCCCATTAGCTCCCTAAGAGAAAGAGACCCCACTGGGCCAGTCTCAGGATCTAGTCACAGGTGGAGGGGTGTGTGTGTGGCGGGGACGGGGATGGGGGTTTGCGGGGGGGGGGGAGGGAAGGTGTTGACTGGCAGTCTTTTTCTTGGAAAGCCCATTTAGTACTGATTCCTTCCTCAAATACTTTTTACGCAAATGAAATATGATCAATACAGCCATTATGAGACAATTCTACAGTATACATAGTTCATTTGGTTTTACTTTTAAAATTAAATTAAAAAAATTTTTTTGAGAACGTCATTCCTGAGCATAATATCTATATCTCTCACCTGTCCCATACCTCTCGTCCCCCATCCTAACTCCTCTGGAGACACCTCCCAAATCCATGATCTTTAATATTCTTACATGCATGTCTACAAATGTTATGTACAATCTGCTGAATCTATTTAGTGTTGCCCAAACACGTGCATGTGCCCTGGGCTGACCACTTGGTATTGCACAGCCTGTGCAGAAACTCCTCCCTGGAGGAAACCCATTCTCTGTCAGCAGCCTGTGGTACTTCATCTAGGGGTGTGACCATGAGGAATGTTCCCTGTGTGAGTTGCCCTGTCAACTGGTGTCATTATTATGCAGGTTCTATCAGGGTCACGGCGTTGACATTTGATGGATGCATTTTCCTTCCTCGTCTAGGGGACAGTATTAAGGAGCAGCCAACCTGGTCCCCTGGCTCTTCCAATCTTTCTATCTTCTCATCTGTAGCTTTTCCTGACCCTTACGTATAGAGTTGTGTTGAAGAAGTGTCAGATGGGTTAGGGACCACATAGTTACTCCTTTACCACCTTCTGCCACTTTAAGGAGAATCTGTACCACAAGCGAATATTAGTTTTTGAGAATAAAGAAAATAAATTTCCCTAAAGGGGCATAGGAGGCACTGGATAATCACCACGAAAGGAATCTGAAGGGATCACTATTGAAATCACAAAATGTCATACTTGATTTAGTCCCAAGATAACTACACTCCTACAGATGAATTTCTTAGAAGTATATTATAGTGTCCCTTGCATTTTTAATTTCTCTGAATGGTTTAACGACATAGCGTCTTTCCTTTGGCGCAGTATTTCAAGTATTGCTTTTTGTTGAAACGTCTAAACAGTCCATGCTCATCAAAAGTGTAGCATGGGGCAGAATAAACCTGGAACGTAAACGGGAAATCTAGATGCTCATGAAACTTACTAGATACTAGAGAGGATGCAGCATGTACATAAGCAGAATGATCATAGTGCTGTGTCAATGCATGGGGCCACATCATAAACCAATGAAACTTGGCCGGGGCTCTTAGAGGCACACTAGAAAAGGTTGCTCCTTTGTTAAACATCCTTAGAGCTGGAGTCTCCGGGTCTAGACCATTCTCATGACCACATAACTGCATTCCATCTCTGCATGTGATTAGTTTCTTTCTGTCTCTCTCCACCTTCCCCCTCACAATGATCCAGGCTACTAACAGTATTCTTGTTGGAGTGTTTGCCGGTGCTATTAAACTAATAAGATAGGTGAATGCTGCATGGTATGAACTACCTCACATTTTATTCTGTGACTAACAACACACTAGATAAAGGTAGAATGGTGAAGAGCCAGATCTTAAATATATTTTTACATAAGACATTCTAAAACTCTTCAAGTTACACACACACACACACACACACACACACACACACACACACACAAAGAGAATTAGCAACTTCATGTCTACCAACTACACACAAGTTACTTTAAGACATTGTTTTGAAATTACTTAATCACTTTTGAAGTTTTGTTTGATTTGATCAGTGTGCCCTACAGCTAGCAACTCTGAGGCAAACGTAGAGTTTATTAATTTGGTTACTATGAGTCTATTGACCATTTGGAGGCCGGGTCATCATTTTTGCTTTTGTAATCCCATAGCAGCTTAATCCATTTTTTTTACATTATTAAATGCACACACATAAATAAAAATAAAATAAAATAAAATAAAATGGAAAGCTGGTTCCAGAAAGGAAACATTTTAACACCAAACATTCCTGAAAGATATGATCCTTGCAAAGGAATTTATATCTCTAAAAACATAGATTAAGATACACTTATGCCTACAAGACTTTTAAGTTACATGTAAAAATTATGCTTTCCTTCAGAAATCAATATATACTTATATTTAGAATAAAATATTTATAGTGGGCTAATACGCAAATGCTAACTCTTTTATGGCTGATATACTATTTTTAATAAGTAATGATACATGCATGCCTACTTTATAAAACATTCATAACGACTCATACTTCCAATTACATTTTTTCATTATTTTCTTTTATCCATGTTTAATTTTCAGCAGAAATCTCATTCCCCTCTTTCTGTAAACATGCTGAATATAGTTCTATAATCTCTACAATTAAAACACAGTAATGAAAACACACAGGGCAAAGGACAGACCAAGAAGTCACATTGTCAACGATAGATATTACTCATGAGCAATCGGAGGGAGTAAAATAGTATGAGAAGCAACATTTGAAGTGTTAAGGTTTGAAATATTTGCCCACGATGTTATTTTAACATAGTTGATTGCACTGAATGGATGTGGGTCTGTGTCCCTAGAGATACTTCTGTGAGCACAAAGTGTCTGCAGGTGTGCGCCTCCAGGTAGGTCACTGAAAGACAATGCAAATGAAGACAATTTCCCCCAGTAGCAGCAACCATAGAAATTAACAAGCAGAAACCTGGTAGGCGCTAGCATCACTCTCTACAGCAAGATAAGTTTCAGGGCCGTTTTGAATTTGCCCTCCATTAATTCCTGGATTACCTTCTCCCACAGATGTGTGCCACCAAGTTACAAGCACAGACACTAAATATGAGAAGTCCTTAATTATCCGTGCATAGACTATGTGGGTTATATTTTACCCAGGGCTTATTTAAATCTCCACATGGTCTAAGACACCCAGTTGCTTGTTTTTGCAGCACTACCCTCTATGACAGTGGGTCAGCGCCTCAGCAGATCATTTTAATACGAGATGAACGGAGGTTAACTTCTGCCACCTCCATAAAAGCTTTATACTGAATATTTATTTAAAAATAACCAGTTGTCCCAAATCTTGTTTTCAGTTATTTCTACTTATATACAAACTCATTCTGAACAATTTCTAAGTTGGGATATTTAAAAAATGAAAAGAAGGAAAATACTTTATCCAATGAATCAAGCTCTTTAAAGATTTATGTCACTGTATCCTCATAATCTCATGAAGTATGTAACAAAGGTCCCTATTTCATATATATGAAGACAAAGGTGTATGCATATTGAAAACTTTTCTGAACATGACCACTGGAAAATAAGGAAGTCTGTGCTTTATGTCATGTCTCTGATGTTGATGGAATCTCGATTGTAAATTACTTGATTTTGATGCTGTCTTAGCCTCATATATATGCAAAATTCATATATGTATTATGCATATGAAAGGCTTCAATAATTATAAAAATGAAATGCATATACAAAAAAAGAAGTATCCACAGTGTGGCAGAATTCCATTCGCTGAAATAAAATAGCTTGCAGATGTATATTATACAAAGCATATGATAAAATTACTCAAGCTAAGCTACATACAACTACATAGAACTTAATGTATCAGGGTGCCTGCTGGATCAGTCAAAGTAAGAAGGTGGAATAGAGAAGTTCTCCTGAAGATGTTTTTCTATATGTTCCCTGATAATATATGTGTCTACTGGTAATAAAATGGAAACTTGAAAGCCTGCCATACTGGCGCAATGGGATGTCCTGCTACAGGGCTGGCTGTACGGCCACCAGATGTTCACAATAGAAGGCAAGGAAAGACAATTAATACAGTACTCTTCCTTCAGGGCAGTATTGATCAAAAGGGAAACCCATAAACATGTTTCATCATTCAAATGCTAATGAATCCATAAACCTTATTATTTCTTATCTATCTCTGAGTTTCCACAGAAGTTTTTGATGACATACCAAATTTATGTTGGTAATGCTTACACTCTGCACATGCATTTTCTGTTACTGAATAGACAGGCAATTATTAATAGAAGAAAATGAAATATGTGAATACAATCTCAAATCATATATTATCTTTAGACTTGCAAGATACATAAGGTTTTTTTTTTGTTTGTTTTGTTTTGTTTTTTGTTTTTATCTCTCTCCTTGGAGTATACCTTTCATCAGACAAGAATTATTGCTGCCCCCCCCAAAAAAAAACCCCAAAATCATTTGCTAAGTGAAATAACAGAAAACATTCTTTTGGAAAATTTGAAGTTTTCAGAAGACATCTATGATGAAATTGCTTCGTATTTCACACAGGTTGCACAGATGAGTCTCAAGGATCAGAGACCCAAGCAGGAAGAATTGCCTGGATTGTCTGTGGGAATGAGGTACTCCTTTTTGATGAGACCACCGGTGTGATGCACTGGGCTACTTCAGTCATTGCTTTTCTTAATTTGATTTCACAAAATGGAGTGAGTATACTACAGTGCAAGCCTAACACACTTTAAGTGAGAAAGTTCTAGTCCAAACATGACTTGTGTGGCTTAAGAGATGCTTCAGTTGTTACTGCTCTCGCAGAGGATCCAAATTCAGTGTCTAGCGCCTATGTGAGGAACACCAGAACTACCTGTGACTCCAGTTCCTGGGCATCCTCTAGACAACTCAAGCATCTGTATTTATGTACACACACACACACACACACACACACACACACACACAGAGAGAGAGAGAGAGAGAGAGAGAGAGAGAGAGAGAGAGAGAGAGAGAGAGAGATGAATACTCAAAAACAAACTTTTAAATTAAAACTAAAATCTTTGGGGTCTAGTGAGAATCCTTAGCAGTTTACAGTACTTCTTCCTCTTGCAGAAGATCCAGGCTAGATTTCAGGCAATCACATAATGGCTTGCAACCACTCATAATTCCAGTTCCATGGATTAGGATACCCTTTTCTGTATTGTATGGCAAATATATATTCACAGGTAAAAACATTAATATATAAAATAAAATGAATAAATCTACTTTTTAAAAAATTCTTTCAAAAAGAAACCCTGACTTGTTACAAACTTGCAGTATGACTCTAGTAAGTTAATTATACTCCCTGATAACCAGTTTTTCAACTGTAAGAGTGTGATAAAAATTATTGTTAGCTGTATGATTAGTGATCCAGTGTAATTTCCTCAGCATCAATGAAGAATTATTTTTGCTCAATGTAAAAATGAATTTATAGTTATACCAAAGAGTAAGTGGCACAAGTATTACATAATCCAGAATAAAATTTATCACACAGTAGATATGGAATAAACCAGTAAATTCTAGAAATATATATTCATCACATGATATTTGGAAAGTAATTCAAAATTCAACCTAAAAGTTTTGTATTTAACAAGCATTCTCCCATCTTTCTGCTCTATATACCCTAGGTTATGCTACATTAATAGCTTTATGATAATGTAATGTAATATGGTTTCTGGGTGTGGACATGCGCGCATCCCAGGGAGACATTAAAATGTGAATAACCAAACTGAGCTTGCAAAGTCTGCCCTCACAGATGGGCATGGGCACCACCAAACCATCTGAGAGTTGGAAGAGACCAAACACATAAAGAAAGAACACATGTTCCTTGTATTGGGATATTTGTCTTCCTCTATGTCAGACTGACAGAGTTCCTAGTCCGTTGGCCTTTGGATTTGGGGATTTAGACGAGCACCTGCCCCGAGACCCTGTGCCCACATCTCATGTGAATACTCATGTAAACACCTATCTATTATCTTTCTTTTACATTGGTTGTGCTTCTCTGTAGAGCTCTAACATAATTATGATTTCTATAGAAGTATAATATCAAATTTGAGTGTATTACACAAAGTGCTTAATTTAATTTAGGTTTTGCCATTTTAAGTGCTGCATCAGCTGCATTATGGGTAATTTATTCAGCTCTGTATTCTAAAATGCTTATCTTTGATCCTTTACCAAGAGACACATATACATGGGAGATAACCTATAACTAAATATAAAGAAGAATTTCCCTATCAGCAGCAAGAAAGAAAGGCAAAGGGGAACACAATATCATCTCTGTGAACAGAAAGGGAGAGGAAAACTGGGAGGCATCTTGAGACCTCTTATGCTAAGGTCCTGTAATTTTACAAATTTAAAATTTAAAAAGCAATAGAGTATTTCATGAAATCTCTATAAATCACATAAATTTTTCTTAGGGCAGATCTATATGCCATTGCTGGAAGTTTTGCATGCATCAAAGGGTTCTAGAGGAATGAGATGCTTATACATTTGTATATTAAACATGGTCCTGAAGTTCTTTAGATGGAACAGAAAATCTTCATTAATGGCTGTACATTTTTGTTACTTTAATTCACAGAAATAGTTAAAATGAGAGGAGGTAACTTTTCTGAAATAAATGCAAATTAGTTGGTTATATTGTATATGTATATATATATATGAATAAATGTATATATATGTATATATATGTATGTATATATATATATATATATATATATATATGAGTCTGGCTATATATACATGCATACCAAGAATATGTATGAGAATCTTGATACACATATGCAAATAATATGGAAGACAAAACTATTGGAATTACATGTAGCGAATATAAATGAACAGTAGACTTCCTTTCTCTTTCCCATTTCATGTTTAAGTAGATAGGAAAAGACAGAATGGTGGGACTAGATACCAGATAACATGAATCACAAGTTACGAGTTCTGAAACTTTTATTTATATCTCCCTTATAGGTGATAACTTACTAGTACCACAGGCATGGTAAACTCTGTAGATGTTTAGATCATATTTAGGGCTTTCTAATGTATAACAGCTGTGCCATTGGATACTGTGTGTCTGATGATTTGAATAAGAAGTGTTCCTCACCACTTATCTGGTGAAGGTTTGGTCCGTGTGTGGGGATGCTCTTTTGGGAAGTGGTAGAAAAGTTAGGAGCACGGAAACAGCTGGAAAGAATAGGTAGGTCACTGGGAGACATACTTTTGATGGACATACGCAGTCTTTATTCTCTTCTTCCTTCTCTACTTCCTGTTCATCTGTGAGATGATCAGGCTCACCACATTTTCATGTTGCCAAGAGTGTTTGCCTCACCACAGGCCTACACTCAGAGGGCTGAGGACGGTGGACAGAAACCTCTGAAGTGCTTGCTTTATTTTCTTTTCCATGAGTTTAGACACTGATACAGTAAAACTAACTAATGCTCCAGGTCAAGCATTTAGGTCCTTCCACTCTTGTTTTTAAGCTTATATGTGTGTGTGTGTGTGTGTGTGTGTGTGTGTGTGTGTGTGTGTGTATGTAATATATAATATATATTTTATTAGATATATTCTTTATTTACATGTCAAATGTTGTCCCCTTTCCTAATTTTCCCCCCAAAACCCAATAACCCATCTCCCCTCCTCCTGTTCCCCAAACAACCCACTCCTGCTTCCCTGTCCTGGTATTCCCCTACACTGTGGCATCAAGCCTTCCCAGGACCAAGGGCCTCTCCT
This sequence comes from Apodemus agrarius, assembly GCA_964023405.1. NCBI lineage: Eukaryota > Metazoa > Chordata > Mammalia > Rodentia > Muridae > Apodemus > Apodemus agrarius. The sequence goes on from OZ030014.1 coordinate 24,973,901, forward strand.
CCCTTTGATGTCCAACAAGGCCATCCTCTGTGCTTACATATATTGTACAGTAGACTTCTATTTAGTGTTAGTCTCCTGGGGTTCTGGCTTGATACTGGGCACATTGGGGAGACGGTGACAAGATATCACCCATGCAGACTAACTGTTTCTTGCATTTCTACTTTCACATGGATAGCAGTGCATAAGGCTGAATGGAATAGAGAAGAAAGCAAAAAGATGAAATGCTTAAATTGTATCCATGTATTTGTACTGGGAAGGCAGATGAACACAAGCAGGTAGGTGTTGCCCAGGAATGAGCTGCATACCCCAAGTCAAGTGAACCCATATGAGAGGAAAAGTTATGAAATAGATAATTCTTTCATTTATAAGCAGTGCGTTTCTGGGTTTCATACACCTTAAATTTACAGGATCTGTTTGATCAAATGGCTCATGATTAGAAAGTATGACAAGCACTAGCTCTCGTGCAGGCAATTATCTTCCAGGTCCCTAACTGGAATATTTTGTTAAAGTCCCTAAACCCCTCAATTCTAGATTACTTGACATTATACATTTCTAGTCAATAAGAAGTACAAATGTTTTCCCCTATGGCTAGAAAAATTGCCTTTTCTGAAAGTATACCTTAGATGTTTGTTTTCGGAACTTAACATGAGATATCCTTTGAGTCTCTTGAAGCACATATCCTTCCTCCTCTGTATAGTTTCTTTTCCTGAGTCATTAGACTCTCCTTTCCCTTGTTTACTGACATCACTGTTTTGCTATAGATTCTCTTCTTCACATGAACTGGAGTAAACACTTCATTTTCATCCATAGACCTTAGATTGTGGGAGAACTGTGGTCCCAGAAGTAAAATAACAGGGTTTTATTTACTACAGACTCCAGTCTATTCATTTGTTTTTATTGGCATTGAAACAACATTTTGGCAAGATTATATTGCAGATCTTTCTTGTAATATGGCTGCTTAAAGGCTCAAATTAAAAAGCTACCATTAATGCCATGAATACAAATGAATGTGAGACATAGTACCATGGATTCTCACTTAAAAGGGGAAAATATGGTAGAGCTAGGTACTGGGTAAAGAATAGAGAACCATTTTCAAAATGCTTGGAATTTAATGTAATAGTGAAATAGTAATTTAGTTATGTGTTCTCTTAGATTCTGGTAGTATGACCTAATGTTAAGGCCATAGAGAATAAGAAGAAAGAGAAGGAGACAGAGAGAAAGTAAAGTAAAACAAATACCAAACTTATGTAAAAAGGTGTTTTCCAAATATGGGGGTTTTATCATGTGATGTTTTTCCAATGGCATACACCAAATAGAACTGGGAATTTAATACCATGTTAGAAATATGTATAACTTAATTACACAGAAGTTCTTTGGAGACTTTTTTTAGTCTCACTTCCCCTTAGCTAAGCAAGTTCCTTTGTCTTTGGCATGACAGTCCGGCCTGTAAAAAGAGTGCTGATGTGACCAGATGACTTATTGGCCTTCATTTCAACAAATCACTCATTCACTTAGGTTTTCTATTCATTCATACCTTGGTATAGATTTACACTGAGCACAGTCTAAAACAACGTGAGTGAATTGGATTTTTTAAAGAAAAAAAAAAACCGCAGTTTTGCTTTGACGATTTGTAATCATTATTCATCTAAAAAGAAATTCTGATTATCAAACCAAACCAGAGCAGAAGTTATAAAGCAGAGATTAAGCCAACCGTGGGCATTAGCCGATGACTTCCTGAATACAAATGATCCTGCAAGATACACTGTTGTACTAAGCTACTTTTATCCAAATTTATCAAGTGTTCATTTTAATAACTTTCACTGCCTTACTTCCACCATTTACATTTAAATGCAAATCTTATTTTGTGATTCTACTAAAGATCTTATATAGAACCAAGGAAAATTACTATACAAATGCCATTACCTAGAAGTTTGAGATCCTGAGACTACAAACGGGTTAATTAATTACATTATCTGTAGCATTACCCTGGCTACATTCTGCCTGGAAGGCATATGGATCCACTCAGCTGCTGAATTCAAAAGAGCTGTGTCCTTTTCATGCAGACGAAAAATCATCAACCTAACCATCTCCCACCCAACCCCCACCCCGACCCACACCTTTACCCCAACCCCATCTATATGCATGGGAAGATTGTTTCTTTTTCTTTTTTCTTCTTCTTTTTTCTGTCTGATTGTTTTATTCTGGGTTTAAAGAAAATAATCAAAAGAATCAATATTAAATAACAAAATATTTCACTGCATCTTGAAAGCTGAGTGCCACATAGCATTCTAATTAGAGCTTCTACCAAGCTTATGTTGTATTCTGGGCAAAATGCTGCTCAGGCTAAGCATTCTGAGATAAAGGTGAACTAATGTCTGCCCATCAGGAACTTATATCAGAGGAGGCTCACAAACAGTTAAGAGGACCCGCGCAATAAGAAAGTACTCCAAGATTTGATTTGTTAAGAAAATATGAGAGATATGTAGACCATTTAGGTTGTCTAAATTAATTATACAATTGTTCAGCTTGTTTTCTGGTTTTATTTCTTTCTCCCCTCCCCCATCTAATATTTTTCTTTTCCTTCTCTCTCTCTCTCTCTCTCTCTCTCTCTCTCTCTCTCACACACACACACACACACACACACATTAGTACTTTTAATCTCTCTCTCTCTCTCTCTCTCTCTCTCTCTCTCTCTCTCTCTCTCTCTTTCTCGTCATGACACTACTGAAAAATAAATATTGGGAAACAGAGAAAAACAACATCACCAAAAAGAGTACTGGCCATGGCAAGATGGTTCAGCAAGGAAAGGTGGCTGCCACCAAGCTTGACGATCTGCGTTTGATTTCCAGGATCCAAATGCTGCAAGGAGTCTTGATGAGTTGTCCTCTCATCTCCATACGTGCATGGCTGCATGCAAAGCCATGTATGTACATGTTTACACAAACACATAAAAAAATAAGTAATCAGTGAATAAGAAAAGAAATAAATACAGAGACAAAGAGCACAGACATGTAAATTGTGACATGCTGGATCAAGAGAGAAGGTTCTGTCATTAATGACACTAGCTCTTTTGCAGAAGACTCTAATTTGGTTCCCAGCACCCATATAGCAGCACACAACAGTATGTAACTCCAGTTCCTAGGAATCTAATGCCTTCTTCTTTTCTCTATGGGCACCAGGCATGCACATGGTATATATTACATGCACATGGTATATATTACACATGCATATACATACACACATACACATTACATGTACAAGTACACTTATATATACTCATATCCATAAGGCAAAAATAGACCCATCATTAGTATACCAAAATATATAGCAAATGCTTTTACTTATATTTGTTAAATGCCTGTGACATGTGCTCCAGGTTCCTTGGTGGCTAAAGATCAGGAAATTATAAATCTTCCAAAAATATTCGTCGCATTTTTAGCAACCTCTCAGAAACAGCAAAACTTCTTAGGGTAAAATTAGGGTGAATCTCATTTGTGAGTCAGCAGACCAGAGAATATTGTGAGCAGTGGCATAAAATGCTTCCCACAGTAATAAATCATCAAATCAAAACGTAGTTTCTAATTATGGTTTTGTGGTTTGAGTTTGTGAGTGTGTGTTTTGTCTTCATTTTTTTTTTTTTTTGTTTCTCTGTGTAGTCCTGGCTGTCCTAGAACTCACTCTGTAGACCAGGCAGGTCTCTACCTCAGAGATCTGCTTGCCTCTTCCTCCCAAGTGCTGGGATTTCAGACATGTGTCACTACCACCTGGGTAGTTTCAGAGAATCAAGTGACAGAGATTTGCTTGTTACAGTGATGACAGAAAGAAACAAGAACTGTAACATCTGCATCTTGCGAATCATAAGTTAAGGATTTTCTTCTTCCACTCTATATTAAATGCATTTGTAGCAGCTGGAGAGATGGCTCAGTGACTAGAAGCATTGCAGGGCACTGAAAACTCTTTAAGAGGTCCCAAGACCCCAAATCCTGTGGCTTTATAAACTATAGTCACTGTGCTGATAGGAGTTGAGTCTCCCTCTTGAGGATTATGAGGATACCTGTCCTCACATGTACATATATATATATATATACACACACATAACTTGTAAAAATATACTCATATAAATGTAAAAATATACATATTAACAGTGTAATTTCAATTGTTCTAGTGTTTAAGCACTTGGTCCTCCAACTGGAAAATCTTCTAAAATACACTTTCCATTTGATGATGATATCAGGGATATCTTTGACGTCAATGTCTTGTTTTGGTTTGATTTTGTTTGGGTTGTGTATAATTAATAAAACCATGTCTTGTATATGTCAAACATAGAATCTGCCACCAAGTTGTATTCCCATGCAGGACCTCAATATTTATTTAATTTTATTTTCTATCTCCCAGGTATTTTAAATTATTTCCAGTTTATATTTAATTGCTATTTCTTACTGTCTTTAGTAGCTAAAATTTTATCATAATGACTATAATCTTAGTAGATAGATTTTTATAGTTATTTTGAGATGTTTATACATTAAAATTTTCATTTATATTAAGAATTTAGTGAAAAATGAATTTAGCATCATTAACTTTTTCTAACAATATTGAGTATATGAAATGAAAATGCTATAATTATTCTCAGTAAATAATCTTGTATTATTCACCCAAACATTAGGATATTGTTTTGTCCCTCTGTCCCAGTATGATAATTACTACAGCTGACAACTACTCAGTTATACACTCTCAATTCTAACTATGTCTTGACCATTAGTGTAGCAGATTAAATACTTTGCATCAAAACGTGTACATACCTGTATATGTATGCATGCATGCTCATGCACAAAGAAAAACACAATGAAATGTCATTTATTCTACTCACTTGTGATAACATGATCAGTTGAGTCCCTGTTACATATTATAATCACAGATGCAAAATTCCATTTAACATAGACAGAAGGGACAGATTTAATGTCAACACCTTAGTTGGGAACAGAATTCACCCTTAACAATAAGGTCATGCTATATTTCCCTTTCATTTATAAATTTAGGTTTAATCTTAGGCAAGTCACCAAAGTCTGTAGTCTTTGTTTCTTCATTTAGCATGTGGAATCTTTGAGAAAACATTTTGTGACTCACAGGTAAGCTCTGTCAAGTAACACATTCATGACTAGCAAGGGACTATGAAAAGGAAAAGAGAAGCTTTTCTTGTGCCCAGGAAGGCAGTTAATTTTGAACCCACAGCTTGCTCCTGAGAGATCAGAAATAGGATAGAGACTTTTGTTTCCAAAAATTAGGTTAGGATAATATACGCCAATAAGTAGGCTTTGAGGAGTCAGGACACTAACATTTGCTCTAAACTGGTTATTTGCCAGCTGTTGGGTCTGAGACGCCAAAATTACTTGAATTATTTTATTTCAGCAATGAGAGTTTTATTTGTCACATGATTTCACCTGAAGTTACATAGTAGAGACTTAGATTCTGACATAGTTACAGACCAATAGCCAACATTCTTTACAGGTGGAAATTTCAAAGATGAAAACTACTGGCTAGTCTGGTTAAGAAAGACAAGAAAGAAAGAAAGAAAGAAAGAAAGAAAGAAAGAAAGAAAGAAAGAAAGAAAGGAAGGAAGGAAGGAAGGAAGGAAGGAAAGAAAAGAGGGAGGGAAGGAGGGAGGGAGGAAGAAAAAAGAAAACTACTTCAATTTCAATGCTTTGTAGGAAGAAAAATTTTCAAAGTGGAGAAAGAGTTCTCTTTGTGTTTCAGGGTACCTCTAGCCTCCAGACAAAGAGGTAAAGATAAAGAAGAAAGTTTCTGAGGTGTTCAGTTGGTGTAATTCAATATATCAGAAAAAATGTGTTTCCTGTAAGTAAAGATCATCTTTCTCAACTCCTGAGCTAGGCGTGGCCCAAAGATGTATCATTTCATTGCCTCTTAGGAAACATACCTAAGCCTGCTGTGGCTGTTTATAAAATGAGAAGACTGCTTGCTCCAAGTATGGCTTGCTGTACAGAAAGTATTTTGGAATCTTCAAAGTCATCGGGCAGCATTTGTTGAGTGCCCACTGTGTGCTTAGCACTGTGCAAATACAAGGTGTCAGATTAACAAATCATAACCCTTCGGGCTGCAAAATAATTTTTTAAAACCCTCAGTTCCATCAATATTCCATGCCATATAGCGGAGAAAGGTTTAAGTTCTATTGCTTTTGCTTTTACAGATAATTTATGAAAAAATGAAATATTAACTAGGAATGTGGTAGAATAGCTTTCTATTTCGCTAGCAGATGACAAATGAAGTAACACAGGCATACGTTTGAATAAGGAATTATCAATCAACCTCAAACTTGACCCACAGCTGTCATCCCTACAAATTAATGTTTACCATTTTTAAATATGTGCAGGACATCTGGAAGTAAGCACAGGCTGTGGCTTGCAAGAAATGGTGTATCAAAAAAGCTAATTATAGCAGCAGCGAGCCCGGGTGTCGTTTTGTGATGGTAAATTATAGACAGAAGCTCTGTCACCACAAACTGTTATTCATAACTAAATCATAATGCTTTTAAGTTTTAATTAATCTGCTTAGCTTTAGTTGCAAGGGGGAAGCTTGCTTAACTGTTCAGCCGCTGACATTCTCCTGGGCTACCCAGGAACTGCATCTGGACACCTGAGGGAGCAAGACCACATTATCCCAGCTGACATTGCCTCTATTAAAGAGAAGTTCTTTTAATATGTCAGAGTCTGACTATTTCCTTCTATTTCATTATCAGAAAAACCAATTAATTTTCCATAAGGGCACCAAATTAATTACAAAATACTATGGAAATCTGAGCTGTCTCTTCTTCCCCTACCATTATGGAAATACCAAGCCCCTTGGCAGTATAGTCCTTTGGTGGTAACAGGTTTTCTCCATAGTTAACATTTTATTTGTGATGTTGGAAAGAACCCTGGAAAAATTGGTGCAAGAATTATCTCCTCCCATCCCTTACCCATACCTCTCTCTTCCTACTGAGCTACCCTTCTAATCTGAAGATTAATTGGAGAAAGTATATTTTCTGTAAAGAGTTCTCCATTAACTTGATGTGAAGATTTTCTCCAGCCAGTCTGTAACCTCTCATTGGGGGAGCTGTTCCCCTCAATTACTGCATGAACACACATTCCCTATATGTCCTAGATCTAAAAACGAGCTCAGAATTCATTTTAGAAGCTTAGTCAATTATTTTATTGAGAAGAAGCATAGCCTTATTTACCACCAACAACAAAGGAAGCTTTAATTCATTAGACTTTGGCTCAAATCAAGTTTTTAAGATATTCTTAAACAGTGGTTATGGATTCTCAAGAAGCCTCTCAGTAAAAAAGAAAAAAATCTCGGAAAACTGGTGCTAGATAGAGGAGAGATGCATTTACAGATAACGATTTATCTGTACACAAATATCAAGTTCACATGGACCTCACCATGTGATCTGATACCCAGAATTTGTTAGAAGAGAAAGTATAGGATGCTCTTGAACATCAGAGAAGATGTTCTGAGTAGGGCTCTAATAGGTTCCCTATGGATAGAAAACACCTTCATGGAAAATCCTTCCTCTGATTTATCTTTATGAAGTAGGGACTATTCTGTAGGAGGGAGGTAGCCTGGATCAGCCTATTATCTCTTTAACAAGAGGTGACTCTTCCACACGCCACGAGAAAGCCATGGTAGCCAGCCAGTAAGCAAGTGTGCCTCCATGGCCTCTGCTTCAGTTCCTGCCTCAAGCTCCTGCTCCGAATTCCATTTGTGGACTATAAAATGCAACAAACTTTTTTCCCCTCCAAGGTGCTTTTGGTCATATTGTTTATCAAAGCATCAGAAAGTTAGTAGAACATGGTCTTTGCAAAATAATATCTAAACCACCAATGATACCTCTCTGGAGACAAAATACACAGGGCACTACTTCTGTTTCTCAAGAGCACCCAGCCACTTGTCTTGACCACATTTTTGATGACTAAGCACTGAAATCAGGGACTTTCATGGCTTCCTGTCTGGAATTAGTAGTTGATCTACTGTTTGATTTTAATCCACATTAGAGTGAAATAAAAAATATAAATGCACAAATATAAGCAATATTTTATTATATATTGTATAATATTATCACAGTATATAATATTGTTTTTATATCATATAATAAATATGATATAAATAATAAATAAAATAAATAAATATAAAATAATTTTCCTGTCATTTTTGTCACTATTTACCAAATGTGAGTTTGTGGTTCAAATGCTATAAATTATTTAGTACTGTATGACAATTTCAATAGTGTCTCTTTTGAAAACGTTTTTAAAAATACCTATGTATTAAAGTTGCAAGAAGATGTGGGTCAAGACTACTGGGTCTTCTTCCCTGGAATATCAGTTGCTGCTTTAAGTCAAAGTCCTCAGAATTATATAGTTATATCTCCTAAGGCCTCTTCCAGCCTTCATGGAAAATGCAATTGTAGAATCTTACAATATACATATCAAGCAGTGAAGCCATTTATTTTGTATTTACTTCCCAAAGAAATGTCTGAATTTCTTTAAAAAAGCAGATGTGTCCATAGTTAATAATAGTTAAAACAAAAAAATGGTAAAATTTTAATTTGTCTCTCTCTGGTAAGTAGTTTTCTTTACTTTAAAAATGATATTAGGGATTAGGTAGCTCCCTTGAGCACCAAGTGCACCTTAAAGCCTCAAAACATAGTCATTTAAATCATATTAAATGAAATGAATTAGGCATGGGTGTGATAGGATTTCATCCCTCACTTCTTCTAAGGAAACTGAGGCACAGAGTAGCCCATGACTTGGCTGAGGCCAATTTTTAAGGGAGAGATCCAATTTTGGGTACACGAAGGTTTTTCTGCTGAAATCAAGTTTGTCTCTAAAGCATGCTTCTAGTTTTAGATAGATATGTTGTCATATGTAAGCATCACTGAGTATGGCCCTTCTGATCTCTTTTAGGAATTTACTTTCCCTCATAAAACGCCAACTCTTTTCATCCCAGTCATGAAACAACAAAAAAATAAATTTTAAAAGGGCAAATCATCTTTGACTTGATTCCTCCTATATAAGAGCTGCCGCCAGAATAGTTGCTAAAATGCTGTTTGCATCTCTACCTGATGCAGAACCATTGCCAGACAAGTTAAAACAGTGGTGCATAGATAAGAATAACATCTGGGGACCTCAGGTCCATAGTCTCTTTCCTTAATAACACTACTTTCGAGTCTCTGATAAGCCTGCAAGTGTGCCTTAGCTGTGGGTTCTATGCCTAAGCCTCCCCCCCTTGGAAAATATGCTCCCTTAACTTGAAAACAAACACGAATGGAGGAAATTTAGCTCTATTCTTGTCTTTTTGTTACATGACTCAAAGAAGGGGGGAAAAGTGCCTCTGTTGTTGTTCTTCCAAAATGAGGCAGATACTCGCACTTGTAGAATACATAAATATGGATGGGAAGCCAACTCCATCCTTCCCCGTCCTTAAACAAGAACAACCTTCCCCATGCTTGTTATGAGCTATGTAAACAGAAACAGGTAGACATTTTAAAGGAGGCTGCTCACGTTTCTGGGGATGATGTCATAGGTTAGCCAGATATTAAGTGGTACGGATAGAAAAAGAACTGCTTGAAACGGTGCTACCTAACTTTTGTTGAATCACATAGAAAGTACAATAGAAAGCAAACTTATTTGCTTTACTAGGGTTAGACTCAGGACCTCGTATCATATTCTACTACTGGTAGATGAGCATTCTACTACCCACATGACATGTGATACCTTTATCTTTTTTTTTTTTTTTAAATTTCAAGACAGTTTATTTGGTTCTCCAGGTTTACCTCATCTTGTGATCTTCCTGCCTCTGTGTCCTGAATGGTTGGGGGCAGGGGCACAGTCATACCTGGATGAAAGTTCACATACTTTTTGTCTCTGTGTTTGAGACTGATTTCACAGCTTCACGCCTGCTAGCAAGCACCCTGAAGCACTGAACTGCATCCTTTTAAACTTTTGAGTCATGAATTATGCGGGCTTCAGTAAGATATTGGCTTACCATAATCATTCTCACACGTTGCTTCCGATGGGTCTGCACTATACAAACCACTTTCCACTGGCTTGACTCTGTTCCATTCGTAATAGCTCCATCTCTATGATCAGGCTTGCTCCACCGGAGGGGAACTGGTCAGGTAGGTAAATCACCTTGCCTGAAATCACAGAACATGAGAGGCTAGAGTGTGCTTCTTCATGAGGTGAGAGTAATAAAAATTAGATTAGATCCAGATTACTTTGGCAGATAAGTCATGAGTTTATAAACAAGGTTTTGTAAATAAGATAAGCAGTAAAAAATGGCCCAGTGCTTCCTGATAACTGAAAGAATAATATTTATTAGTCTGCACTATGTTTTTCCTCCGAATCTTTTTATTGCTGTGGGTTTCCCTCTAACTACTTAGCAGCTGCCTTCTGTACTTTTCCCAACTAAAATATGCCTCTCTGAATGTCCTTATACTTGAACAAGACAAACGGTGCTAGAAACCTCACACAGGCAAGTAGAAAATAATGGTTCTTGTCTATTTTATATGTTCTGTTTGGACTCACTGTCTTTGCTGTGCAAACTCACATAGAGGAAGGCATAGTTTTACTCAGAAATGAGATAGCACACAATTGTCTGTGTGCGAATAACACTGTCTGACCATGCATTCTTCCCTGTCTGGCACACATGCTCAGATGTGCACATGCCTTGCTTGGTTATCCAGGTGGATATTAATAGAACCTGCCAGACAGAAATTGGTGTGTGCAATGCACGCACAGTGGGATTTGAGGCGGCGAAGCCTTCAGTAAGTCACATTGTTCTTCCTCCTTGATTTCTTTCATCTCGATCCCATTTTAAGTACTTAAGAATCAGACTGCCTTCTTTCTTTTTAGCAAAGATTCTTTTTTAATTGGTTTCAGACTCATTTACCCTTGCTTCTGACTCAGCTCTTTAATGCAATAGTCAAAAGTGTGCATTTCATCTGCTTCTGAACTGCTTGTTCAAGGAAATAATCTTTGTAAAAGAAAAGAAATATATGCCACGTCCTTCCTTGTACTCATCCGTCAAGGTTTGGGTAATTAAAGCACTCATTGTTTCTCAGCACAATTTTACTACTTCTCCAGAGATTTTAAATGCTTTTTACCCTCAGATGTGTCAGTCTCCTATATGTTTTTTTTTTTAATAAATCATATTAGTATAAAATCTTTTCATTGGTTGGTCGGTCTTTCTGTGTGTAAAGATCACTCATACTTGAAAATAATTTTACTCTTTTCCATTTGTGTGTTTGTATATGCACATGCCTATATGTGCATTTTTGTACATGGGTGGGTGTGCATATGCACATGCATGTTTGATATGGAGAGCTTATGAAAGTCAGAGAGCAGTGTGGGCCTTTGCCTCCCATCCATCTTGTTTGAGACGGGGTCTTTCTGCAGCATACACCAGGCTATCCCCTCTGCGGCCCTCTTGAGATTCTCTTCCCTTCACACCTACTGCTTAGATCGCCAACACGTGTGCTGTGAATTTGGCTTTTACACTGGTGCTAAGGATCTGATCTCAGATTATGATACTTGCATGACAAATACATTGCCCGGCAAGCTGTCTCCCTAGCCTCCTCATTTTTTCATTTAATACAATTTTGTGGACACAACATATTTTTATGTCGGTAAATATACCTCATATAATATTAATACTACAAAATTGTATTATGCTGTGCATCATAATATATTTCAACAATCTCCAGTTTTTAAATATTTAACATGATCACACATATATCATCGAAGTAGTTTAATAGTATGAAATCTTCACTGTGAAGTGCTTTATCTTAATCCTAATTATCTCATTAAGACAATCCCAGCTCTGAGTGGTGGCACACATCCACAGTCCTAGCTTTTTAAGAGGCAACAGTGGGAGGCTTACAAGTTCAAAGAAAGTCTGGGCAGCATCATGAGACACTGTCAAAAACAACAAAAAAGATATAATTCCATTCAAGTGGGAAACATGTCTGCCATAGAGCCTGTTTTTGCCTACTTTTAACTATCAATTTACATTATGTCCACTATGTTAGTACATACTGATCCAATCTTGAAAAAAAAAGAAGGAAAGAACAAAAATCTATTATTTTTGCATGTTTTATACTTATTAATTATTTTAATCAGCTCATGTCCTTTATTCTAAATATATGTACCAACGTTCTTCCACCTTCTGAGATTCCATTTTCATGGTGAGATTGAATGAGTTCTTTTACTTCCATACTCGTTTCAGAGCAAGCTCTGTTCTTCAGGTGACTGTGTCTACCAGAAATGTCAGAAGCTGCTCATTAAGGCTCATCAGTATGGCTTCCTAAACATGATTTGAACAAGAATGATACCAAACATGCTAACATAGAAACAGACTTCTGCAGGGAAGAGCACACCAATTGGTTATCTAATACCAAATAGTAAGCCCCGAGATCATATGCAGCCAGAGCAGGCATGTTTTATATGTATGTATATATGTATGTATGTATGTATGTATGTATGCAAGTACATATATTTGTGTGTATATATATATCTATTTGTGTGTGTGAATATACATATGTGTATACACACATGCATACACACATACACACACACACACACACACACACACACACACACACATATATATATATATATATATATATATATATTCTGATATACACATTCTTTTAAAATTCATGGCACCCATAGGGGTCCATAGGGTGCCTCAACATTTCAACATTAAATTTTGCATTACAACACACTCAATTAGGTAAAGTTAGTTTTCAGAAAATATTTCATACCAGAAATTCTTGAGACATGCTAGCATTATATCTTTTCCAGTATACATAACATTGTCTTTTACAGAACTTTATGTTGTTAGTGTTGTTATTTTACCAATTGTAGCACATTTATTTATTGGTAGATGGACTTTGTCACTTCATTGGAATAATATTTCCAAGCAATCGAATGCTGTAGGGAATAACACTTTCTTCCAGAGTACTTAGTAACCACCTGCATCTTAATGTCACTACGTTGGACATGTTGTAAGGCCGAAAAGGTACTGACTAATCTGCTTCAATTCCTCTTAGTCTGATAGTTCCTGAAATCAAAGTATGATTAATTAGTTTATCTTAAGGATCAAGTATTGCTTTAAATTGCTCGATGAAATAATCACTTGGCTGATTTTCTTTCCCCATTCATCAGGCATGCATGTCCTGAAATACGAAAACTCCATTAACTTTTCCTTCCATTTGTTCCATGTCTTAGCTTCCTAGTAGATGGTAAGTTTTCTAAGTTCAAAAGCATTTTCTTGGTATAATTTAACACGCTAGCTAGTGGAGCATGCTGCATACCCTGGCCCTCAGTGATCACTGCCCATCTTTCTCTTCCCAGCAATTCTTAGGAGGTGAATGGGGAAAAACCTAGAGTAAGCCTTCTGGACCCTAGCTTCTCTTTTCTAGATAAACTCCAGCCGGGACATTCAAAGTCTGTCCAGAAGCCTGTTATTCACTATGTGTTCCTCCTTCTCTACCCATATCTCATGAGAAGCACATGGTTAAGACAATCTTTTCTGGCATCTGAACGCAGATGCCAGCTCTGTGATTTATTAGCTTTGTGACTTGCACAAGTCCTTTCATCATCTCTCATTGCTGCAGAATACTCAACTTTAAGATAATTATGTATGGCACAGTATATATATTAACTAGCCTGATTTAGTATTTCAATAATGAACACATATATATTAAAACATCATGTTGGAAAGCATGAGAATAGAATATATGATTTCCATTTTTCAGTTTAAAATAAGCAAAAAGTAAATATATAAGGAAGAGGATGATAATACAATAGCAATCGGGATGCAGGATGAGATATGATAAAATGTGTAGAGTAACAAGCATCTGGCTGTCATAGAATACCTGCTTAATAATGTTAACCATAGATGCCCTTGAAAATGTGCAAGAGAAGAGAACAGGAGGTTAAAGGGAACCATGGGAATGGGCTAGAGATGGAAACAGTAGGAAACCAGTGATTTGAAGGGCAAATGGCAAAATGAGGCATTTAATTTGAAAAAGTGAAGGGTCTGTCAATACAGAAAGAAATGGAGGGAAGAGGGTAAAATTTTAGTAAGGATGACTCAAAAAGCCTCGTGGAATAATATCATTGCTTGTCTAAGGTGGCATAAAATACATACACGCCTATGTATATACACGGTCATACATAGTTGAAATGAAATTGTCTCACTTGGGCTGCCCAAGAGGCAAAGGCTGTCTAACAAAAATACCCCAATACTAGCTAGCCATGAGAGTCCTTCTTTTGAGTTGTTGGAGAGGAAAGTCGGAGAGACTCACCAAACATTGCAGGCTATTTCTGCTGCTCTTGGGTGACTCCCAGGAGTCGAAGGTAAGTACCTCTTGCTGGTCATTATGCACTTCACACACAGGACCCAGACAACCTGATCTAGATCTGACCTTAAAGCTTCTTCCTTGAGGACTAATTTTCATGGTATTGAAAGGCACCAAACAAGTTTGCAAGGGTGGGAAGCACCCAGCTATGATGCTTATAAAGTACATTAATCATCACTGTGTGATAACCATTAGGGTACAACATAGACACTCGTACCTTGATGGCTCCAAACACTCTCACTAGACTTAAGGCTCATCTGATAGGCAGAAAATCAGGCCTGGTAATGAAAACATAGCCAATTGCCTAGAGGTACTGAAGCAAGCAATCTTAGAAGAGAACCTATAACTGCCACCTCACAAAACCCTACCTCCATTCAAGTATTTGCCAAGTTTTGTTTGTTTGTTTGGTTGGTTTTCATTCACAGAAAAGTGTAGCTCTCATCCCTCATCACAGAACGCTCTCTTTGCAATAAAAGGAGACCATTAAAATAAACTATAACCTGTCCAAATATAGAGAACTGGTGACCCGATAAATTTACAAGCCCCTTCTTCACCTAAGCCTTGAGTAACGATGCAAAGGAAGGAGCAGAAAGATTGTAAGAGCCAAGTGAACAGAAAGCCTCATGTGAGATTGCATCTCATAGAAATGACAGGAAAGGTGCACTCATAAGATCTCAACAGCTTGGGACCTAAACAAGACCAGAGCCAGCTAATAGAAGCACTAACACGGACAGGGGGGAAGTCTTAGGAGGCACCAACCCAGGACAAAGAACCACAGGCAACCAAGGAATGCTGCAATTGGGAAAAACAGCATTCCCTAGAAAGAGCAAGCACTTCAATGGGTTTTCCAACCTTAAGTTGTCAGCCTTGAAATCATATATATATATATACATATACACACACACACACACACACACACACATATATGTATGTATATATACATACACATATACGTATATACACGTCTATATACGTATATATGTATACATATACGTATATGTGTGTGTATATATATACATATATATACATATATACATATATGTATATATATATACCAGTTGCATTGAGTAGATATTTGCATGTTTAGGAGAGAGAAATATAGAATGTGAACAATGAAACAGACAGAGGAAAGGAACGGGGAGGGGGGAGAATTGATGTAATTATACTTTAATTTCAAAGATAAACATATAATTCATAAGTAATATGCACGACAAAAATGAGAGTTCTTTCATTGTAGGTTGTGATGGTTGGGTGCACTCTGAAATCCATTCTAATAGGGGATCCCTTCTGTCTGTAGAAATCACTTTTTCCAGCCTTAGTGAGACCCTTCTAGTGACTGGGTTTTACTAGGTGTTTATTAGAGTATGGACAGCCTTGGTTTTTCTCCCTTTCTTGCAAAGCA
This sequence comes from Apodemus agrarius, assembly GCA_964023405.1. Taxonomy (NCBI): domain Eukaryota; kingdom Metazoa; phylum Chordata; class Mammalia; order Rodentia; family Muridae; genus Apodemus; species Apodemus agrarius. The sequence continues at coordinate 24,989,722 of OZ030014.1, forward strand.
AAAAGGGACTCTCTTCTGACAGGAAAGGGGCTTGCAGTTTGCGAATCAAGTTACTAAATCAGCAGGAATCAACAACAAGCTTAAATCTCAGCCAAATTTGTCAAGAAAAGCTGCGACGTGGAATCCCTTTGTACTGAAGACTGAAAGCCAGTGTTCAGATTACTAGATGATGGCTTTCTCAGAATATTAGTCCCATCCAGTTTCCTCCCTTAAGGGCCTAACAAGGGCCAGTAGTGTATATTCATGCCTACCTACCTGTCTGCCCTCTTTGATTTAGTGGGAGGAGGTTCACGGAGTGGTTGTTCTTTTCTCTTTAGGGCTCAGCTCTTTTGTACATTTTCTTTCTGGCAAAGGGCAGAGTTCCTTCCTGAGCCAATGAGGGTTCCCAGCTTTGCCATGGGGGAGGGGAGTGTGAAGTGAAGAGCTACCCTTAAAATCAAATGAAATTTCAACTGAATGACCTGCAGAAGCAGTTTTAAGGACCAAATGATGAGTTTCCGGGTGGAGGTTGAGAAATGCAATCACCATGGAAGGTTTAAAATAAATAGCGCAATGAACCTTCGTCCTTCTCCTTCTCCATGCCCCTCCCCCTCCCCTGGATAAACACACAAATCTACACGGGTGCGCACCATTTGAGAGGGTAATTATCCAAACTGTCTAGAACAAACAAAACAAGTGCAAATGTTATGTCCATGCTTAATGAAGACTTTGGAGTGGTGCACTGAACTGAAACCCATTCCGCTCCTGGTCGTGCCTTCTCATCCCCTGACCCCTCACGCGTGCATGCAGCCAATAAGGAGTCTCATTCGTAATTCAGAGTCTCCAAGGCTGGGATTTAATAACAAAAGTGGCACCTGTCACTTTTTTTTTCTATGTATTAGTAACACTCTCTTGCTTTAACCGTTAAAAACAGCTTATCTAGGAAAAAAATATAAAGCAACTGTCCAGGGATATTTATTCTTTGGGTTTACAGAGATCCTTTGAGGAGTCTGGAGGTATGTACTCTTAGTTGAAGGGAAAAACCATCAGCCAAGAAGTTATGCACGTGGTATAGTTTCTACAATACTTTTGAATTTTTATCTGTATTCTCAGTTTTCTAATGATATCATGTATTTACCTCTCTTTGGTGTACCTAATACTGCAAAACTGCCAAGAGGGAGCCGGTAGCATCGACACTTGGGTATGTCTGCTATTTCACTTCATTATTTAAGGAGTATACAAAGTAATTTTTTAACCTAAAATTATTTTTGACAATTTGAATCCTGTAAAGGAAATAAACAGTAATTAAGAAGAAACGTAAGTATCATTAACATAAGAAATCATGGGCAAGCTAAAAGTTTATTCTGACATTAAGCATGGCAAACGTGTATAAGGTCAGCTTTATTGATGTTCAGGCTGGAGAATAATCTGAATTTGAACGGGGGCGGGGGTGGTTCTGGAGACAACCAACGTAGTGAAACCTTGTTTGGGGGAAACAAAAAGAAATTAAAAATATGTTCTGAACTTTCACTAATCTAGGCTTAGCTATAAATTTCTGAACTAGATTACCCATGAACCATTCAGAAAAGGCAAATGATTGCATATTTATGATCATAAAGATTTTGAAGCGGCTAGAGAGATTACTCTGTGATTAAGAGCACTTACTGCTCTTATAAAGTAGAGAGAAAAATTTGAAGTATATATATATATATATATATATATATCCCCATTTATATACTGCAATGATTATTGTTCCTAATATGTGGTATTATCTAAAATGATCCATAGATTCAATGAAATCTCCACAGAAATGGCAATGAGATTCTTACCAGAAACGTGGTGGTTACTTTAAGATGAATGTGGAACTACAAAATTCCCCAGTCAGAAAACCGAAGACTATTATTCTATGAAAGCAGCACAGTCATACATATTTCTAATGACATGTCAGTGCTTCTCCTAGGCCTTCTCAGAAAAGCTTTGTTCTTACAGTAGATGGGAACTAACACCAGACGACAAATGACAACTGGACAAGGAGCAGAGAGAGAGAGACTTTGGAGCACTCAGTCCTGAGAAGGACATCTTCATCAAACCCTTGCCCTTGGGGTTCAAGGATTTCTGTTAAAGAGAAGGTGAGATATTGCAACCAGGACACAGCTGGAAAGGCCCAGGTAAACACCCCTTCCAGGGCTACCCTCACGGGGTGGGGGGGGGGTCTGCTACGGTCTCGGAGCCAAGCAGGCTGAGTTCTGCCTAGGCTCTGTGGGACATCCCCGTGCCCTCTGGCCGAGCACCGAGGCTGCGTTCTGCAACCAGCTCGCCGGCCCCTGGACCAGCTATAGCGGCAGGCCTCCATATTACAACCAGGACACAGCTGGAAAGACCCAGGTAGACACCCCTTCCAGGGCTACCCTCATGGGGGGGGGATCTGCTAGGCTCTTGGAGCCAAGCAGGCCGAGTTCCTTGCAACCAGGACACAGCTGGAGAAGCCCAGGTAGACAGACTCCAACAGGGGCTACAATCGCATGGGTGTCAGCCAGCTTATGATCCCTTAAAGCAGCACTCACACATATTCACCAGTAGAGAAACAACAGGTGAGCCCAGCCTCACAGGAGATTCAAACACCAGCCACTGACAACAAGGCCAACTAAAACCAGAAATAACAAGATGGCAAAAGGAAAACGAAGGAACATTACTAACAGAAATCAAGGCAACATGACAGCATCTGAACCCAGTTCGCCAACAACAGGAAGCCCTGGATACCCCAAAACACCAGAAAAACAAGACTTGGATATAAAATTACTGGTCAGGATGCTGGTAGCTGAACACATAGAAAAATCTCGTAAAGAAATAGAGGAGAAAATGGATCAAAAGTTAGAAGCCTTTACGAGGCAAATACAAAAATCACTTCAAGAAATTCAGGATCAAAGAGAAGAAGACAATAAGGAAGAAAGACAAAAATCACTTAAAGAAATACAGAAGAACGTGGGCCAACAAGTAGAAGCTATGAAAGAGGAAGCACAAAAATCTATTAAAGAAATACATGAAAACACAATCAAGCAAGCGAAAGATCTGAGCACATCCATCCAGATACTAAAAACAGAAGTAGAAGCAACTAAGAAATCACAGAGGGAGACAACATTGGAGATAGAAAACCTTGGGAAGAAATCAGGGGCCATAGATGCAAGTATCAACAATAGAATACAAGAGATAGAAGACAGAATCTCAGAAGCCGAAGATACCATAGGAACCATTGATTCAACAGTCAAAGAAAATACTAAATGCAAAAAGGTGGTAACCCAAAACATCCAAGAAATCCAAGACACTATGAGAAGACCAAACCTAAGAATTATAGGTATAGACGAGAGTGAAGATTTACAAGTTAAAGGGCCAGCTAATATCTTCTATAAAATTATGGAAGAAAACTTCCCCAACCTAAGGAGAGAGATGCCCATGAATATACAAGAAGCCTATAGAACCCCAAACAGACTGGACCAGAACAGAAATACATCCCGTCACATAATAATCAAAACTCCAAATGTAATAAACAAAGAAAGAATACTAAAGGCAGCAAGAGAAAAAGGCCAAGTAACATATAAAGGAAGACCTATCAGAATAGCACCAGACATCTCACCTGAGACCATGAAAGCTAGAAGATCCTGGGCAGATATCATGCAAACTCTAAGAGAACACAAACTTCAGCCAAAACTACTTTACCCAGCAAAACTCTCAATCGCCATTGATGGAGACATCAAGGTATTCCATGACAAAACCAAATTTGCAAGATATCTTTCCACAAATCCAGCCCTACAAAGGATAATAGGGGGAAAACACCAAGACAAGGACGGAAACTACATCCGGGAAGAAGCAAGATAGAAACCTCCTCTCATCAAACCCAAAAGAAGATAACCTCTCGAATATAAAAAATAAATAAGATAAATAAATATAATTTCAAAAATGTCTGGAGGTAATAATTACTATTCCTTAATATCCCTTAACATCAATGGACTCAATTCCCCAATAAAAAGACATAGATTAACAGACTGGATACGGAAACAGGACCCTACATTTTGCTGCATACAGGAAACACATCTCAGTGTCAAAGACAAACACTGCCTTAGAGTAAAAGGCTGGAAGACAATTTTACAAGCAAATGGTCTCAGGAAACAAGCTGGAGTAGCCATTCTAATATCAGATAAAATTGACTTCCAACCTAAAATCATCAAAAGAGACTCAGAAGGTCACTTCTTGCTGGCCAAAGGGAAAATCCACCAAGAAGAGCTCTCAATACTGAACATCTATGCTCCAAATGCAAGGGCACCCTCATTCGTAAAAGAAACCTTACTAAAGCTTAAAGCACACATTACACCTAACACAATAATTGTGGGTGACTTCAACACTCCACTCTCCTCAATGGACCGATCAGGAAAGCAGAAACTAAACAGGGACACAGTGAAACTAATTGAAACTCTGGACCAATTGGATTTAACAGATATATATAGAACATTTCATCCTAAAGCTAAAGAATATACCTTTTTCTCAGCACCGCATGGTACCTTCTCCAAAATAGACCATATAATTGGTCATAAGACAGATGTCAACAAATACAAGAAGATCGAGCTAATCCCATGCCTCCTATCAGATCACCATGGAGTAAGAGTGGTCTTCAGTAGCAACAAAAACAACAGAAAGCCCACATACACATGGAAACTGAACAATACTCTACTCGATGACACCTTGGTCAAGGAAGAAATAAAAAAAGAAATCAAAGACTTTTTAGAATTCAATGAAAATGAAGGTAAAACCTACCCTAATCTATGGGACACAATGAAGTGCTAAGAGGAAAACTCATAGCTCTAAGTGCATCCAAAAAGAAAGTGGAGAGAGCATACACTAGCAGCTTAACAGCACACCTTAAAGCCCTGGGAGAAAAACAAGTTAATTCACCCAGGAGGGGTAGAAGACAAGAAATCATCAAACTCAGGGCTGAAATCAATCAAATAGAAATAAAAGAAACCATACAAAGAATCAACAAGACCAGGAGCTGGTTCTTTGAGAAAGTCAACAAGATAGATAAACCCCTAGTCAGACTAACCAAAGGACACAGAGACAGTATCCAAATTAACAAAATTAGAAATGAAAAGGGAGACATAACAACAGAAACTGAGGAAATTCAAAAGATCATCAGATCCTACTATAAAGGTCTATACTCAAAACAACTGGAGAATCTGGAGGAAATGGACGATTTCCTATACAGATATTAAATATCAAAATTAAGTCAGCATCAAGTAGACCAGCTAAATAGTCCCATAACCCCTAAAGAAATAGAAGGGGTTATAGAAAGCCTCCCAACCAAAAAAAGTACGGGACCAGATGGTTTTAGTGCAGAATTCTACCAGACCTTCAAAGAAGACTTAACACCAATACTTTTCAAAATATTCCACAAAATAGAGACAGAAGGGACACTGCCCAACTCATTCTTCGAAGCCACAATTATGCTAATACCTAAACCACAAAAAGATCCAACAAAGAAAGAGAACTACAGGCCAATTTCTCTTATGAATATAGATGCAAAAATACTAAATAAAATTCTTGCTAACCGAATACAAGAGCACATCAAAACGATCATCCACCATGATCAAGTAGGCTTCATCCCAGGGATGCAGGGATGGTTCAATATACGGAAATCCATCAATGTAATCCACTACATAAACAAACTGAAAGAAAAAAACCACATGGTCATCTCATTAGATGCTGAAAAAGCATTTGACAAAATTCAGCATCCTTTCATGCTAAAAGTCTTGGAAAGAGCAGGAATTCAAGGCCCATACCTAAACATAGTAAAAGCAATCTACAGCAAACCAGTAGCCAACATCAAAATAAATGGAGAGAAACTTGAAGCATTCCCACTAAAATCAGGGACTAGACAAGGCTGCCCTCTCTCTCCATATCTTTTCAATATAGTACTTGAAGTTCTAGCAAAAGCAATTAGACAACATAAGGAAGTCAAAGGGATATAAATTGGAAAGGAAGAAGTGAAACTATCATTATTTGCAGACGATATGATAGTTTACCTAAGCGACCCAAAAACTCCACCAGAGAACTTCTACAGCTGATAAACAACTTCAGCAAAGTGGCAGGTTATAAAATTAACTTAAGCAAGTCAGTGGCCTTCTTGTACTCAAAGGACAAGCAGGCTGAGAAAGAAATTAGGGAAATAACACCCTTCACAATAGCCACAAACAACATAAAGTATCTTGGCGTACTCTACCCAAACAAGCAAACGATCTGTACAACAGGAACTTCAAGTCCTTGAAGAAAGAAATCGAAGAAGACCTCAGAAGATGGAAAAATATTTCTTGCTCCTGGATTGGCAGGATCAATATAGTAAAAATGGCCATCTTGCCAAAAGCAATATACAGATTCAGTGCAATCCCCATCAAAATCCCAACTCAATTCTTCATAGATCTAGAAAGAGCAATTCTCAAATTCATCTGGAGCAACAAAAAACCCAGGATATCTAAAACTATTCTCAACAATAAAAGGACTTCTGGGGGAATCAATATCCCTGACCTCAAGCAGTACTACAGAGCAATTGTGTTAAAAACTGCATGGTATTGGTATAGCAACAGGCAAGCAGATCAATGGAACAGGATTGAAGACCCAGAAATTAACCCACAGACTTATGGTCACTTGATCTTTGATAAAGGAGCCACAGCCATCCGATGGAATAAAGATAGCCTTTTCAACAAATGGTGCTGGTTCAACTGGAGGTCAACATGCAGAAGAATGCGAATTGACCCATTGTTATCTCTTTGCACTAAGATCAACTCCAAGTGGATCAAGGAGCTCCACATAAAACCAGACACACTGAAATTATTAGAAAAGAAACTTGGGAAGACCCTGGAGGACTTGGGCACAGGGGAAAAGTTCCTGAACAGAACACCAATAGCTTACGCACAAAGATCAAGAATCGACAAATGGGACCTCATAAAATTACAAAGTTTCTGCAAAGCAAAGGACACTGTCAGCAGGACAAAACGACAACCAACAAAGTGGGAAAAGATCTTCACCAACCCCACATCCGACAGAGAGCTAATATCCAATATATACAAGGAATCAAGAAGTTAGACCGCAAAGAAACAAATAACCCTATCAAAAAATGGGGCACAGAGCTAAACAAAGAATTTTCACCAGAAGAAATTCGGATGGCCGAGAAACACCTTAAAAGATGTTCAACATCATTAGTCATCAGGGAAATGCAAATCAAAACAACCCTGAGATTCCACCTCACACCAGTCAGAATGGCTAAGATTAAAAACTCAAGAGACAACAAGTGCTGGCGAGGATGTGGAGAAAGAGGAACACTCCTCCACTGTTGGTGGGATTGCAAAATGGTACAACCGCTCTGGAAATCAGTTTGGCGGTTCCTCAGAAAATTGGGCATGTCACTTCCAGAGGACCCTGGCATACCACTCCTGGGCATATACCCAGAGGATTCCCCTGCATGCAATAAAGACACATGCTCCACTATGTTTATAGCAGCCTTGTTTATAATAGCCAGAAATTGGAAGGAGCCCAAATATCCCTCAAAGGAGGAATGGATACAGAAAATGTGGTATATTTATACAATGGAATACTACTCAGCAATTAAAAATAATGAATTCATGCAATTTGTAGGTAAATGGTTAGACCTGGAAAATATCATCCTGAGTGAATTAACCCAATCACAAAAGAATGCACATGAAATGCAATCACTGATAAGTGGATATTAATGAGCCCAGAAGCCCTAAATACTCAAGACACAAATAGCAAGTCAAATGATTCCCAAGAAGAAGAAAGGAGAGGACCCTGGGCCTGTAAAGATTGCATCCAGTTTAGTAAAGAAACCGAGGGGGGAGCGGGAATGATTGGGGAATAGTTGGGGGGGAGAGGAACTATGGGAACTATGGTGGGTGGGAACTGGGAAAGGGGAAAGCCTTTGGAATGTAAACATAGAATATAGAAAATAAAAAAAATAAAAAATAAAAACTATGAAATGAATGGGAGCTATAATTCTACACTATTAAGTTAACTGGGTCAATAGAATAGAATAGGATTATTAGTATAGAGATTGATGTAGGTTTAGCATCAGTGACAGAATGTTCTATGATCATGGTATGTTATGCAATCTTGCTTTCTTCTATGCAAACAAATAAGTAAGAAATAAAGCTTCAAAGTTCATGTTAAAAAAAAAAAGAGAAGGTGGAACGTTCACAAGAGCCAACAAGTCATGGATGACTCTGAAGAAATAGTATCTTCTAGATACAGCAGGACTAATGCATATATGATCTGTGTTGACTCATATACAGCCCACACTGGTTCAAACCAGATGGGGTCCCAGCACTGGTAAGGGGAAATAGTCAGGGGCTCTCACTCCTAACCAAGAAGCTATGTGCAGTTGATACCTGCTTTTAAAGGAAAAATCAATTTCTCCAATGGAATTGTGTGGAGTATATTAGCTACATTTCATGGAAGACCCTATGTCCAGGAGTAGTTAACTGACCTAAAATGAAGTTAATGGTATTTTTATAGACATGTTTTGTCTCATTTTCCACTGTTTTGGTATTTTTTTTCTGATCTTGTGCATTTTTCTATGTCTATTTTTTTTTGTTTTATGTATTTTTAAAGAGATAAAGAAAAATAAAGTTGAGTGGGTAGGGAGGCGGAGCTGGTCTCAGAATAATTGGAGGAGACAAAAACATAGTTAAAATATATTGTATGAAGGATTTTTTTCTATCAAAAAGGAAATATATAACAAAACAAAAAATGACAATCAGTCTGAGCAATTCAAAGAAGGAAAGATATGGAGATATCACAACATTCAATTGCAAAACTTGTTTTAAAGTTGTAATAATGAACACCATGACGATGCTCTAAAGGCCATTGCACACTCTAATCCAAGAGAAGAGAGAAGCTAAAGATTAATCCCCATACATATAGCCAGCTCATATACTACATAGGTATGAGCACTATAATTAAAGAAAAACAAACCACCACCACCACCAACAACAATGTCTTCAGTAAATGATTCTGGGGAAATTGGACGTACATATTTAGAAAAGAAAACCTAAATCCCTACTTGATCAACAAAATCAATCCTAGTTGGATCAATGTTCTAAAATCTTGAAAATATGACATTATTGGAATAAAACATGGCAGGAAGGCATTTTAGGAAACTTGTATACATTCTAAGGAGAGTATCAAAAAGCACAGAAAAAATGTTAAATAGACAAGGAGGATTACCTCATTATTAAAAAACTTTCTGCAGTGGGAAAGAAAACAATTAGCAGAATGAAGAAATAGGTTGCATAGTTGGAGAAAATACATATGAACTATTTACCAAACAAGATTTTTAATATCTATAATATATATGAATCTCAAATGACTAAATGATAGAGTAGCTGCTATAAAAATGGCAGAAAAGTCTATATAGATGTTTTTTTAAAGAAAACACAATAAAAATAGTATCACCTAAAGGCAAGTGAATGTTAGTCAAAGCCACAATGCCATATCATTGTATCCTATTCATTGCAGTTGCTACTGCTGATAAAAATTTGGAGAAAAGAGAACTATTATGTGGTTGATGGTGGAGTTGGAAGTAACTTAGTACAACCACTCTGAAGAACAACATAGCATTTCTCAATATCTAATAATATGTGTTCTCATTCATCTGTATAAGCTAACAATAAAACCAAAACAGTCCACAGAAAAATGCAATAGTAAGGCTGGGAAGACGGAGAGGGGAGGTGGATTGACAGCATGGGTGGTTCACCAAGACAGAGAGATGGTGGTATCTAATTCTGGTGTCAACAGGATAACATGGCACCCTCAGAATTATATACATCAAGACAGAAGAGTCTGATGGTTTATTAACTCATGAAAATGATAAAATGTCTGAGGTAGAAGTGTTCATTACTTGGACGACTTGGTCATTACATATGGGGCTCAGGTTACCCACTATTCATTCACCTGCCCCACCACCCCCAAATATTAACAGGTTTTTAAAAAATGAGATAAAATGCATTATTATTCCAGTGATTTCACTTTGCATTTAGAAAGAAAGCAGCTTATGAAATAAAGAACAGATCGTTTTATTTATGTTTTAGTCAAGAATTGAATGGCTAAGATTGCCTGGCTTGCCTTTCTTTATATGACTAGTTAAGCTAGACTGAGTGAATTCATTCATTGTGAAACAGGCATAAAAACTCTGTGTTTTCTCCTTGATATTATAATGAAATAAAAGAAAATAGCATAGAATAAAAATCTATAAAGGTTGTTTTGCAATATAAATATTCCATAATATCCATTTTAAGTCTTTTAGAAGAAAATAATTGCATCGGGATTTTTATATCATAGTAAGATAAAAATACAGCTTATACCTTGAGGTGTTACGACTTCCATATTTCACATACCAAAAACTGTGGCTTTCCAATGAATACCCACACACATTTTAGAGATCAGCTTAAATTTCTTTTTGCTTGAAAAAATAAAAGAGGTTCAAATGACCTCCCATCGAGAGAAGACAGCCAACCATACTGGCAAGGATACAAAATGTGCTCTTAAATTTTCATGACAATAGTCAATCCTGCATATATATGCATATGTATGTATATATACACTAAATATATATGTATATAAATAGACACTTTAGTTAGTTTTTTGTCATTGTTGTAAATTTAATCTTTAATTGTCTTTGATGCTGTCTATGCGTCAACCTAGTTGAAATATCCCCAGTACTGAGGCAAGAGTACAAACAACATGCTTTTAGGCCTTTAGGATTTCTGAGGTAAATATCAATATTGTTTCAATCTTCAGAAACAATGTTATTCAGATTAATTATCTAGGATGCTTAGAGAATGTTTGAATCCATATCATTCTTATTTCCTTTATTATAGAAACTGCAGAATAATGTTCAAATGAGGATGATTTCTTGGGTTTGAAATAAGAGGAAAAACATTATTTCAGGTACCCCTCCCCTCCTCTTTTCTCAGCACATATCACAAGAAGTGACCAACAGAGAATAACTAAATATTGATGTGTCATCAATTTTATACAGATTTTGGCTTATGTAAACAGTCAAAGGTGTAGATGTTATGGAATTGAGATGCAGAAAAAAATTGAGAGCAAGCCAGGGAGGATTCCTCACTTTTGACAAAGAGGGAATTAGGAAATAAAACTATTTGCAAGACATTTTAAAGAATTCAGCCAAAACTCAAGTAAATGAGAGTGAACTGTTTGAAGTAAGAACTATCAAAATATCTTATGAGTGTCTTTATGGAAGAGGCCTGGGAATGCTTCCTGCTTGGGGCAACAGAGGCATGGAGCCGAAGTGCCCTCTCAAGCATCAAAGCCATTATTTGAGAAGATATATTTAGATCACCATGAAACCTTTCTACGCTCCTTCCACAGTCTGACACAGTAAATATGACATAGCACACTCGTCTATCTCTAAGCTAAAGCACTGAAGTTGGGCACTTAGTGTAAAGGACAAGAGAAATGCCATGTGGAATATATGACTCAAGAAAAAAAATTACCCAGAAGCCACAGTACTATATACTTCCCCAATGGTACATTCTGTACTTCCCACATGATCACCACAAAGTATACTCTTAACAAAGTTACAATGAGTGACCCATAGCACACCAAAAACACAGATAAAAAGACAAGAATTGCTGAATATTTAAGATTCATTAACAGTGCTAAATGAACTGAGGACTAATGCCAGGCACAAGATTTAAAAGTAAGATCATGCCTATTATTATAAAAAGAATGAACACATGGTATATATATATATATATATATATATATATATATATATATATATATATATGAATGAGAGAGAGAGAGAGAGAGAGAGAGAGAGAGAGAGAGAGAGAGAGAGAGAGAGAGAGAGAGTGACAGGGATCAGAGAAATGAAGAAATGGCTAGGAGCAGTTATGAATTTAGCAGATGATCTGAGATCAGTTCCCAGCATGCTCAAAAGTCAACTCAAAATTCCCAAAGACTCTGGCTGCAGGAGATCTGATGCTCTCTTCTGGCCTCCACAGTCACCAGCCTTCATAAACATATAACCACACACACTCATTCCTGTAATTAATGAAAGAATCTTTTTTAAAAAAATACAATTAGTTATCATTTACATTAAATAATTGGTCCTGAAAATTCCAATCATATTGACATTCTGGCAATAGAACAGAAATGACATGGAAACGGGTTGAGAACAATATCCAGAGTTGAAGAACTTCCTCAGAATAATCACTGAAAAGTCAAAAAGATGAAAATTATTAAACAATGATCACGCATCAAAGGCTATTATCTATACAATAATGGTCTTAAAGACACCAGAGAAATAGGAAGGATGAACATGGATAACTTTAATAAATAATATAAGAAATATTTCTGGAGCAAAATAATAAGACACAGAAGATTCATCCTTTAGTGGCAGAGAAAACATAGACCCTAACAACTCTTTGGCACCTTTTTAGTCAATGGCATGACAAATCAAGACTAGAGAGAAGCGTGTTGTCAATAGGTAAGAGAATCAGATTGAAATCAGACTTCTAATTGACAGCACTGAGTTCCAGGATTCAATGAAATAGCAGCTTCTAAGCTAGTGGTTCTAAATCTGTGGTCACAACTCTTTTGGGAGTAGAATGACCCTTTTACAGGGGTTGCTTAAAACCATCAGAAAACAGTACTGAAGTTGGGGACCCCTATGGGAGAGTTAGAGGAAGGATTGAAGGAGCTGAAGAGGATGGCAATTCCCTAGGAAGGCCATCATGTCAACTAACGTGGAACCTGGGAACATTCAGAGACTAGGCCACCAACCAAAGGGCATACACAGGCTGCTAGTCCAAGGCCCCTGGCATATACACAGCAGAGAACTGCCTTGTCTGGCCTCAGTGGGAAAGGATGTACCTAATCCTGTAGAGACTTGATGCTCTAGGGAAGGTGGATGCTGGCGGTGGGGTACCATCTCAGAGGTGAAGAGGAGGGAGAATAGGAGGAAGAAATTTGGGAAGGACAACCTGTAGGAAACATTTGGGATATAAATAAATGAAATCAATTAATTTAAAATATTATGATTCATGAAATAGCAAAATCACAGTTATGAAATAGCAAGAAAAAATAATTGTGAGGGTCATCACAACATGAAGAACTGCATGAAGGGGGGGCTCACAGCATTAGGAAGATGAGAACCACTGCTTTGAGCTCAAAATGAGTACTTTGAACCAGGAATCCTATATCCAGCTAGTAACATTCAAGTATACAAGCAAATCATTCACTGTTTACAGAAACTTTCATTTATAAAAAAAGATACCAAAATTATATTCTCATTTCAAAAATAATGTTATACACAAAATATTATCTTTTTTAGTTAGGTGTGAATATTTATGCATAATGTAAACAAAATAATTATAATTTACAACCAAAAATTGTGTCAGTAAGGAATTCTGGAGAGGAGAGATATGAAACCAGGTTAAACTTTCTGTAATCCTTGCAGGAGCTAAAAAAGAAAACTAGTTATGAACAATGTCAACATAAAGTTTATATGTGGTTGTTAGAAGTTTAGTTAAAACTGGGGAAATGGAAGGAGTCGAAAGCAGTACTCAGTCTAATAGAACCAGCAGGAAAGAAGGCAGAGGGAAAGGATAAATAGAGACCCAACAAAAATAGATAAATACCAAATAAGTAAGAACACAAGGACTGGCAGGGCGAGTCACCTGGTAAAAGGCTAGCCTTGCAATCAGAGGGACTTGAGCTCAGATCCCTCACACACCCCTTCTGAAAATTCCCAGTACAAAGGCACAGAGTTGGAACTCCTTCAACAGAAGGTAGAGAGAAGAGTACCCTTGGGGATGACTGTACAGCCCGTCTAACAGGGATCTCAAAGTTCTTTCAGAATCCCTGTGTTTTTTCTAAAAAGAAGAGGAGGAGGAGGAGGAGGAGGAGGAGGAGGAGGAGGAGGAGGAAGGAGAAGGAGGAGGAGGAGGAGGAGGAGGAGGAGGAGGAGGAGGAGGAGGAGAAGAAGAAGAAGAAGAAGAAGAAGAAGAAGAAGAAGAAGAAGAAGAAGAAGAAGAAGAAGAATGGGGTGGTGACTCACCATGCAGACATGAGGACCTTCAGCCCCAGAGCTCTTATAAAACCAGACTCTACAGCCAGTATTTCTAATCCTTGTGCCAAATTGGGAGGCTGAGAGAGCAGACTTCCAAAAGTTAAGGAAATGCCTGGCTTGGAGTATAAAATGGAGAGTAAGAGGAGGACCTTCCTCAAACAAGGTAGAAAGCATGAACTGACACACAGGGACTCAGGGATATCTTCTGACTTGCACACATGTACCATGCTATGTATATACTTGTATGTGTGCACATATGCATGTGCACACACACACACACCACACACACACACACACATAGACAAACATACATTCAAATAATTTTAAATAAAAGAAATAGGAAGGTTGTAAGTAAAGAACACAGCTGGCATTCACTCCTGGCTTCCACATGCACATTATTACACACATAAATATGTACATATAATGAGTAAATCGACAAACAAATACAAATTATATACCCCAAGGATGTCAAAGTCCAAGTGAAGCAATAATTACAGAATGTTTGAGATTATTAAATCCTTTATTATGAAAGAAATCTAGGATTAAAAATATTTTATATACGACAAACAGAAAACATAAGTAAAATAACATATATATCCATATGTATATATGGATATATATATATATATATATATATATATATATGACTAAGAACAAAAGAAATAAAAGAAGGTACTCAGAATTAGAAATCAGAGTAATACAAACCATAGCCTTATAGAAGACTAGGTTTAACATCTAACCTTGCCCCATTACAATCAGAAAAGGAAGGAATCGAAACAGGAAAAGAGGAACAACACATATAAACAATGAAAGATTACACAAGAATAAGAACAAGAGGTCAAACTTCATTTAGATCCAAGATTATGAAAAATTTCAAATGGGATGTTACTGATACTTGCCAACTAATAAAGTATGAAAGGTTACATAGTCATGAAAGAAACAAACTCAATGTTCATCAAATAAGAAGAAACCCACAGGTTTTGACAGTGAAATAAAAGGTGTCATGGCATGATTAAATTTTTCCTAGTGAGGTCATAGATCTTGAAGAAGAACCTACAATTTCAACTTGACCAAATTAGCACTGTAGGAGGAATGGCAAAGAGACTGCAAGGGGACTGCAAAGGCATCTCCTGCAGGAGGACCTAATTGAAGACTGCCTGAGAAACCAAGGATTGCTGACACAGCCAATGACAGCCAATAGGGAACTGCTGTTTAGAAGAGATGCTTTCTTGGGACCAGTGCGGGCAGGTGGGGAGTATTAAAGGAGCTTGAAGCAGCATTCATATGAGTTTGTTCCTCACCTGCTCCCTGAGGTGCCTCACCTCCAACCCCCACGGGCAAGTAAGGTCCAGCAGCGGGCAATCCAGGGCACAGGCAACAAGCAAACTCCCTAAGTACTTTCTAAATATTTGTTCTAATATCTACAGATAAGTGTCTTCCTTACCCCTCATCAGGGGGCAAACTTCTCTTTGCAACAGAAGAAAACTATTACAGAAAACCACAGCCAATCAATGCAGTGTGTCGAACAGTCCCACTGCATACATCTCCAAAACAATTCTTGGACCTAAGGCTCAAGTGTTATTGGAGAAGAGGAGGTGGAAAGGTTGTAAGATCTAGAGGGTCAGGAAATTTGCCTGCCGTGTGGTTGTGTCTTCTAGTAAAGTCAGAAGATACACACAGAAAGTCTCACCAACACAATGTCTAATCATGAGCTGAACATGGATGCTGCCAAAGGATGTGGTAATGTGAGCTGGGAAGAACCAAGGAATCCTCAGGGCCTACACAAAGAACTACAGGCAGGTAAGGAATGCTGAGATCATAAGAAATGATCCTCCTGTCTTAGAGTTTTACTGCTGTGAACAGACACCATGACCAATGCAAATTTTATAAAATTTAATTTAATTATAACATTTAATTGGGGCTGGCTTACAGGCTCAGAGGTTCAGTCCATTGTCATCAAGTCAGAAACATGGCAGCATCCAGGCAGGCATGGTACAGGAGGAGCTGAGAGTTCTACATCTTCATCTGAAGACTGCTAGTAGAAGACTGACATTCAGGCAACTAGGGTGAAGGTCTTAAGCCCACGCCCACAGTGACACACCTACTCCAACAAGGCCACACCTCCTAATAGTGCCACTCCCTGGGGAAAGCATATACAAACCATCACATTCCACTCCCTGGCCTCCATAGGTTTGTTCACAATTGAGTCTATGGGGGCCATACTTAAACATAGCATAATGCAAAATACATTTAGTCCAACTTCAAAAGTCCCTGTAGACTATAGCAGTCTCAACAGTGTTAAAAAAAAAAGTCCAAAGTTCAAGGTCTCTTTTGAGAGTCATCCAATCACTTAACTGTAATCCCCCCAGCAAGACAGGAAACCAGCTGGGCAAAGTCTAAACTCTGCATCTCTATGTCTGATGGCAAAGCAGTCTTCAGATATCCAAATCCTTTTTCATCTTTGCTGACTTCAACAAGGTTCTTTCTCCTGGGCTTGTTCACTCCCTGTTAGCAGCTTTCCTTGGCAGCCATCCTGTGGCTCTGGCATCTTTAACATCTAGGATACCCTAAGTCAATTCAGCTTCTCAGTTTGTTCCAGTGTCTGAGATCCAGGCATGATCTTCTGTGCATCTCCAAAGAGCTGGTGTCACTTCTCCAGATCTGCCTTCTGTAGCACTCTAAGTTCAGACTGATCCACTCCACTGCCACTGCTGTTCTTGGTGGTCATCCCATGGTACTGGCATCTCCAATATGCTAGGGTCTTCCACTGCAACTATGCTTCACCAAAGCCTCTCATAGGCTTTCTTCACTGTACCAAGCCTCATTCCTTTGCATGACCCCTTCAGTCCTGGGCTGTCAATTACAACTGAGGGTACACTTTCACCAATGGCCTTCTATGGCTTCTCACAGTACCAAGTCTCAGCTGTTCTTCATGATGCCTTCATGTCTTCAAAATCAGTACCACCTGGATGATTCTTACACGTTACCAAGTACAGCTGCAACATGAGGTACAACCTTGGCTATTTCTGGAATACAGCTTCTTTGTGCTCTCAGAAAACACTTCCCAGAGGATTTCACCTCAGTGATGCTGGTTTTTTCTTAATCACCACTAATTTCTTAGCTCCAGATAACCAGCATCAACTATCCCAGTAGTCTCCTTCTTTTGAATATAAAGCCAAAGACACGTGGCTGAAGCTGCTGAGTTCTGCTGCCTGCAGGAGCTGGAACATTGACCCCCTTATTCTATTACATTATCACTAGCTTCCTTTTTCCCAGCTCCTTCACTGCCTAAGTTAGCTGTCCTGAATCTTGCTCCTTAGACTGACTTTGAACTCAAGAGATCTGCATGCCTGTCTCCTAAGTACTGGGATTAAAGGTGTGGTCCACCAAGCCTGGATTAAAACTTTTCTTCACCTAGAATTTGCTCTGTTCTAGGCTGGCCTTGAACTCAGAGATCTGCTTAACTTTGCATCCTGGGATTAATGGCCTGTACTACCATGCCTGGACCTAAAGTTAACTGGGTGAATCTTGCCCCCAAAGTCACACTCCTTTAATTCAGTTTAATATCCTTGAATTCAGCTCCATTTCACTTCCTGGAGTCCCTTTAATACTCAAACTATATATTTTGTACTTTTCCTTTCTCAGCTTGCTATGTTTGTTCAAAATTCTCTTCATCAGACTTAACCAGAGAACAAAGTCTTTGTTGGGCTTTTTTAAGACTTCCTTTGCAGATGCAATTAATATAAATCTCTTTACATTAGCCCTAGGGAGTCTCTTCAGACAATGGCAAAAAGCAGCCATGTTCTTCACCAAAACATCACAAAAACAGTTTCTCAGCCACATATTAAAGTTCTTCTCCATTGAAACCTCTTGGGCCAGGCCTACACCGTTCAAATGACCCTCAGCACCACTGTCTCCCATATTCCTACTAGTCTGGCCCATTAAGCCCCACTTAAAGGATTCCGTGGCTTTCCAAATCCAGAGTCCCAAAATCCACATTCTTCCGAACAAAAGCATGGTCAGGCCTATCATAGCAATACCCCACTTCTGGTACCAACTTCTGTCTTAGTTAGGGTTTTACTGCTGTGAACAGATACCATGACCAATGCAAGTTTTATAAAAGACAACATTTAATTGGGGCTGGCTTACAGGCTCAGAGGTTCAGTCCATTGTCATCAAGGCAGAAACATGGCAGCATCCAGGCAGGCATGGTACAGGAGGAGCTGAGAGTTCTACATCTTCATCTGAAGACTGCTAGTAGAAGACTGACATTCAGGCAACTAGGGTGAAGGTCTTAAGCCCACGCCCACAGTGACACACCTACTCCAACAAGGCCACACCTCCTAATAGTGCCACTCCCTGGGGAAAGCATATACAAACCATCACACCTCCCCAGGCAAAATCACACTATTGGTTATTCAACATCAAATAGTCCGTCCGAAAACATACATACTGATAACATTGTGTGTGTTTGTGTGTGTTATGTGTGCAATAACAAAGAAAAAGAAGGCCAGGAATTTGAAAAAGAGCAAGTAGGGATACTTGGGGTAGGGGTAGATAAAGAAAAAAGAAAGGATACACAATTTAATTATATTATAATTTCAAAAAATTTAAGCCAAAAATCAAGTTTTAAAGATCATGCTATTTTGCTTAAGAAGAAAACATAGTCTCTGTGTGTGTGTGCTTGTGTGTGTGTGTGTGTGTGTGTGTGTGTACATTTGTGCATGTTTTTGTGCATGTATGTGTATATAGCTGTGTGTGGTATGACTAAAAGAGTATACTCTCCCCTTCTCCTTTCTAATTAGATGCTCTTTTTTTTCAGAACAATTGCTATTACTCTCCCCCCACTATCCTCCCACATCCATCCTCTGAAGTTATCTCTTTTACTTTCTTGGTTTCTGGAGGAATGCAACAACAATTAGTGAAAATAGAAGCCATGTATTTGAAAGATAGCAAGGAAGGCTTTATGGGATTGTTTAGAGGAAAGTAAAGGAAGGGAAATTCAGTGTGATTATATTATAATCCCTCCAAATAAAAGAAATACTTGAAAAAATCTTGTATACTTGATTTCTTTAGTAAAGCATACTGTTATTCAACAAGTCATCTCTGGCTCTTGGGTATCCCACAGTCATTGGGTCTGCGGGAAGTACATGGCTTCACTGGTAAAGATGCAAAATGCTTAATTTGTAACACTAGGGGCATCTAGAGCCATGGAGAATGCAAGAGGAAAAATCAGGAAATAATGGAGTAAAACTCATACCTTTGTTCAGGTCCTAAGGCTCTAATACTGCGTTGAAGTTACATGATCTTATATTTATACACTATTTGGGTTTAAAGTTGGTATATTATAATGAATAATTTAATAAAGCTACAGCCTAAATGCAGAGAGAAAAAAAAATAAAACGTAATTACAACCTCTTGAAATGCTTTCCACAACAGCAAGAAGTCTTAAGGGCAAGTGGATTTAATAGATTCGATGACGAGCATATCATCATAATTCAAATTTGATTTTCTTTCTTCTGCCTTCCCAACCTCAAAAAATATTGCTTATTGTTTCATTAAGTATTATAAATGCTGAATTCTAATGGTAAAATTATGTTGTACCTTTGAGTTTAGCATACATTTTTACTCCTCATCTTTTCACACAAATTCTTGCTTTGCTGCAAATGAAGATCCTTTATTATCTAGCGATGACTTCAGAAAAGAGTCCCCAAAACAAAAAATGTAAATTTGATAATACTATATAATAATTATTTAGCATGGCTGTGCAACTGAGCAGCTAGGTCATTTTGTTAAATATGAAGTTCAACCTTGTTTATTTCAACCCAGGTTGAAAATCTTATAAAAGTATGCATGTACCCACTTCTTTCCTAGTGCATGGAATTAAATTTCTTGCCTATTGAGAGCAATATTTAATAAATATGTCATGGTCTGAAAAACCACAGTTGGCACTATAAGGGTTTACTTTAAAGAAGTGCATTAGGATTAGGACTTCAAGATGAATTTAAAGAAAAGAAATGGAAAGAAAACAATTTCATATAAGTTTACTAAAGTAATTTTAAAGCCAGTGTAACAAAAAATAAAAAACTATAAGATACAACTGCTCATCAATTATTTTTTCATAGAATTCAAGAAATCTATAGAAAGCAGATTTTCTTCTAAAGAACATAGGTCTTTAAACTTTTTTACTGACTGGAAGTTAGAGTCTTCACACTGCTCTCTCTGCTGCTTTAGTTTCTCATGACTCAGCCACTTTCTGCAACTGTAGTGTTGCCCTACCAATGGGCAGCACACCAAGACCAAAGCTCCCATGATCAGGGGTGGTATTTCTATATTCAGAATGGTATTTCTATATCTGATATCTTGCTTCTATTTTTGGTCCACGCAGATGGGAAATTGAGTTAAGGCTATTGAAAAGGATTATCATCTGGAGGCTTTAACTTTTTCGTGTGTACTGGCTTAACATTAATTGCAATCCCACAATTATCAGAATTGCTAAAGCAAGAAAATGGAGGCAGTAATACACTTTCTACCAGGAACTACTAGTGGAGACACTGTACTGGAACGCCAACCTTAACCCTAACCCTAACCCTAACCCTAACCCTAACCCTAACCCTCACCCTCACCCTCACCCTCACCCTCACCCTCACCCTCACCCTCACCCTCACCCTCACCCTCACCCTCACCCTCACCCTCACCCTCACCCTCACCCTCACCCTAACCCTAACTCTTAGCCCACATCTCTTCCTGTCTGTCACCCAGAAACCTGCCGAGCACTTTCTACCAGGAAACTCACAGCCATCACGCATTCCTAAGATCCAGAGAGGGCAACGGAAATGAAGGAATGATACACCCACCCAACAGAGACAAGACCAGAAACCAACACCAAGAATCATCACAATCACCAGTCTAACCCTGGATACCGAGGCACCAGTGCAAACTTAGGAACGTGAATAGTTAAGACAACAGACTTCACCAGAACCCAGTAAGCTGACTATAGTAGACCCTGAGAAAAGTAATACAGCTGAAGCACACAGTCAGGCGCTCAGGATAGCAATTATTAATGAGTTCAAAGACCTTATAGAGGATATGAATAAATTACTTAATGGAGACTACAAAAACACAAAGAAAAATAATAAGGTTCAAATCTTGGATGAGCCGATCTTTACCTTTGGCCAGGTAATGGTGGCACGTGCCTTTAATCCCAGCACTCAGGAGGCAGAGGTAGGCTGATTTCTGAGTTTGAGACCAGCCTTGTCTACAGAGTGAGTTCCAGGACATCCAGCGCTATACAGAGAAACCCTAACTCGCAAACAAAACAAAACAAAAACAAAACAAAAAAAGAAAAAAGAAACAATAAAAACAAGTCAAATTCAACAAAGAAATAAAAGCACACATACATACACACACACTGATAAAACTGAAATAATACTGCAAATTAAAATTTTAGGCAGAAACTAGAGACTATGTAATTTTCACAAACGCACTACAGCTAGTAATTGGCAACTTTAAGGCTTCTGCCAGTGGAGCGTAAACGCAAAATCTTCACACTCAACACTGTATTTCTCTTCCTTACAGTGACAAGACCCCACCCAACTCCGAAATGACCAAGTGTTGGGGAACTGGCACAGTTTTTGGTATTGAATTTTATTATACTCGAGAAGCATAAAATTCTTACCACAAACATGTCATTGTTCCTCTCTAAAGCCAAATGAATAAGCTTAAAAAATAAGGTAATGGACTGCCGCTCCATTCACTTAAAGGAGATGGTTCTGATAACATCATTCACTTAGTGACATGGCTTACAAATTAATTTTACCTGGAAATACATCTAAGCTTATCTATCTTTTTTTCTTTTAAGCAATATACATCTGGTGTTTCACTATGCCAAGAAAGTTGAAAAAAGCACTTTTGAATTGTTCTGAATAATCAAAACATTCCACATCTTGTTTACCTACAGGTGTTCAACCTGAAGGAAGTAGAGACTGTCAAATTATTGTGATAAGACTGTTTATTTTCAACATAAAGCACTTATTACAGATGGAGTATTGGAACGCTAAGCAAATGCATTTAAAGAATCGCCAGATTAATGTAAATGAACAGAAGAAGAGATGCCGCTTAGCAAGGAGAATGAACACAACAATCCACTGAGCCTTGCAACTGGACAGAGGATAGTGAGGGTATAATACTGTAAATGCACTAACGCGTTCCATCAAAGGGTTTGGGGGGAATTATGGTAGTATGACCTGCAAGCCTCCTTCCTGAGTACCTGATGATACTATCTTCTGATGCCATGCAAGCTACTAAGGGAGAAAATTTACCATCAGTCCTACTTACCTGTGAAGTCTCAGAGACACAGTAATGACGTGTCTGCAAGGATACCCACCGGGTGGTTCAGTAGTGGCAGTAGTATCTTGGAATAGATACCAATAGATGCTTAATTGGATTTAGTATCTGCTCAATAGGAGGGAATTCCTGTCTCACTTTATAAAACAACCACTTGTGTTTGGAAAGCTCACTTATACATCCTAGGGGAGAACCTACTACTGGCACTTTCCTAAACCTGCATAGTATCGGTCTTCGAAGTCCTTAGCTTTATACTACAGATAAGTATAACTTCTCCCTGTCATCAAGGAAAGCTCTTCTGTCCAGTAGACAGCATTACAGAAATCCAAACTGGTTAGAATGCTGAGACTGTGGGGTACCCATCCCGGCTGACTCAGACAATACAACCTCTACATCCAAGGCTCAGGGACCACTGCGGAAGAAAGGACATAAAGACTGTAAGAGGCAGAAGACCAGGGTTCCTGATGCTAAACAGTATCTTCTAGACACTGCAGGGATGTCGCACCTATGAAATATCAACTATTTGATCACCTAAACAAGACTTGCATAAGGGCAACACCAGTTGATATGGCCACATAGACAGAGAAAATGCCATAAGGCCCACAGCCTTAGATGGGGAGCTACAAGTAGCCAATGATTGCTGAGAGAGGATAATCAGTTTTTCCAAGTACAACCTTCCCAGTGGGTGATCCGATAGAGCACAGATGATTAGCATTAAGCACATATATGTATATATACATGTGAGCACCACTAAATAGAGTCACTAAGGTGCGCGCACACACGCGCGCGCCTGTGTGTGTGTGTGTGTGTGTGTGTGTGTTAAAGAAGAGGTCATGAAGTGATGAATTAGGGAGGGAGTGGGAAGGCATGAGAGGTTTTGAAACAGGGAGAGGGAGGTGTAGATGCAATATAAATTCAGTTCTCATCTCCAAGCTCCAACTGTTTCCATGTCTTAGGTGCCTTCTATCTCTCTGAATGGCCACAGTCCAATTCCAAACCTGTCCTAAGAAAATTGCTTGTGAACTCTGCATTAACAGCTCCGCTAGACATATTTGGAGTTTACTCTAGAGTTAAAGCATAATCGTTAGCTTCAGTGGCACGGGAGAGGCCAGAAGTTCTCAGAGCACTGTTACATTTCCACCTCGTTCCTTGACAGCTGGTTCCTATCGCATTGCTCTCCCTAGAAAGGACAGTTCAGACACTGATAAGTCAAGTCATTGCTTTCATATCTCATAAACAGCTGGGATTAAAATCTGAACTAGTGACCTCTGAACTCTGGAGCCTTGTAAGATACTCCAGACAGTCTTGTCTCTGACTTCGTCCATTTGCCTACCATATCTCTGTCAAATCCTCTCTTTGCTTTAACCCTTCTCTTATCATAAATTGATTCTTGATGCCTTTCTGTCCTCTGTCCTTATCTTCACTCCCCGGGCAGCCTTAACTGATGTGGCACTTCCTGGATAGCTATGTCATCACCCACACCAAACCCAGACAGAGCTTGAGAGATGGTTTATTAGTTTCTTTATCCACCTTTTTCTTTTGGCAGAAGGGATTGCCACCTTGAAAGTCGCAGTCACCACTGATGGCACAATTGCTTTGGCCCTCTCCAGCCCGCTTGAGATTTAATATTGCCTCTTGTACTTACTGGATTCCTTAATATGGTTCTTCAGACTTTAATTCTCTGGATGTTTATGTTCAGTTTTCTCATTCTACTCTCCTCACTGTCCATCATCACATGGGCAATAGCATTAAACCTGCTACATGTTTTCTTATTTTCAATAACATCTTACCTGTCCATAAACAGGGCCTCTAACACGATCTCTCCTTCAATTACTTAGCTACAGTTGGTGACTGAATTCTTCAATTCAGTAAGTTGATCCTTCATGAGTCGAGTCTGATACTGCAGATATCTGGGGGATCCATGCCCCTTTAGAGTTGAACATCATGACGAGTTTGACTGACTCAGCCACCTAGCATTTCCACGGCCAGTAGCAGACCCTACCTTGTGTTCTCTCATCTTTGGGCTCTGTCTCTGTCTCTCTATGTGAGACTCTGCCTTTCCCCCTCCCACCTTCAACTCTCCCTATCTCCCTCCTTCTGTTTCCCTCCCTCCCTCCTTTCATTATGTCCTCCATTCCTGTTCCCTCCCTACTATTCTTGGTCTCTAGTTCAGAAGTAATATACAACCTAATTTCTATACATTGCACCTATGCTGGAAGGATCATGATAAGTGAAATCACACATAAGGTATCTAATATTGAGGGAATTTTTGAGACAGAGGTTAAAGGGATAGGTCAAGAAAAAAGTCAATAGTTAACTTTACTGGTTATCATTATTAATATCAATACTGTATTCAGTATTATTCAGTATGTAGTCCAGCTGTGGTTGAGCCCAGGGCTAATGGATGCAATATCACCATTCTCTGTGAAGAATTGTTTCTTTGCAAAACACTGCTGAGGTTTCACGATGCTGAAATATTTGTATTTTGCAAGTTTCCATGAATAGTAGAATGGATCACACAAAATCTCTGTTCCCATTTCTCTGGATCTGGTGTACAAGTGCTAATCTCTACATCTAGGCTAAAATATTACACTTGAGGTACCAGTTGCAAGATATTCATGAGGCTTTAATCCAGTGTGGTTCCTTAATAGAGAACAAAATGGTTTATATAAGTATTAAGTGAAATGGAACAATGACAGGCACAGATTCCAGAGTGGTGTCCCCTCCTTGCCTTTCACAACATATTTAATCAAATAGCCACCACAGTCCTCAGTTTACTCCTCTGTAAATGGGTAACAATAACTACAATTCATCCCATTGGTTTATTGCGGGGATTGTAAACTCTGGAAAAAGCATGATTCCTAAGACACAGGAAGACCTTGATTCATCAGTATTATCCATCATCCCTTTATGCTTTGGAATGATAAGCTGATTCTCATATTAAAATGTCTAACCCACGACATTAATTGTAATAAAATCCTGTGCAATGATCTCAATTTCTACTTATGCGAA
This sequence comes from Apodemus agrarius, assembly GCA_964023405.1. Classification (NCBI taxonomy): domain Eukaryota; kingdom Metazoa; phylum Chordata; class Mammalia; order Rodentia; family Muridae; genus Apodemus; species Apodemus agrarius. The sequence goes on from OZ030014.1 coordinate 25,015,214, forward strand.
AAGTCAAGAACTGACTATATTGTGAAAAATGGAACCAAAAGTATGCACCATCGCTTACTCAGAATCACTTCCTGCCTAAGGACATTCTGCTACCAAGTGAATTTTTACAGATTGTGATCATTCTCTGTTTAGCATCATAAAATCAAAGAATTGTAGAACTAGAAGGTGTCATGTGCCAATTTATTATAGCACTATGGAATTTCATAAAAACTTTGTAGTATGTTTTATGAATGATCCCCCTACTTTCTTGTGAGCATTTTTGCTCTTTTATCTCTTTTACCAGCATTCTATAGGATAAGATACCTTAAGTCAAATAATCCACAATGGTAAAACACCAAGGTGTACAGTCTTTGAAGAAAGGTTCACTGGGATTTCTGGAGGGCAGCATTCCCATGTGTGGTTTCAGGTCTGTCACTTAGACCCCTGAGCAAGATATACTCCCCATGTCATGCACCATCCAGCAAATGCATATACTCTTATATTGTAATGGAAAAGTCACCAGTTCCTACATAGCAGCTTTCATGGTAGCTCAACTCAAAGATTCATATTGAAGCAACAAGAACAACTTGTAATTCAAAGGAGCTTATGAAATTATAGACAATCTAAATCTTTTTTCCTTTTTTATTATTTTCTATATTTTTGTTTACATTCCAAAGGCTTTCCCCTTTCCCATTCCCCCCCCCACCATATGTCCCATGAGTCCTCTTCCCCCCCATTCCCCAATCACCCCCCTCCCCACCATTTTTCTGTTCTGGTACTCTCCTACAAAACCGGATTTAGTCTTTTCTGGACCAGGGTCCTCTCCATCCCTTTTCTTGGGAATCTTTTGCTTAGCTAATTGTGTCTTGAGTATTCAGAGCTTCTGGGCTCATTAATATCCACTTATCAGTGATTGCAATTCATGTGTATTCTTTTGTGATTGGGTTGACTCACTTAGGATGATATTTTCCAGATCCAACCATTTGCCTACAAATTGTATGAATTCATTATTTTTAATTGCTGAGTAGTATTCCATTGTATAAATATACCACATTTTCTGTATCCATTCCTCCGTTGAGGGACATCTGGGTTTTTTTCCAGCTTCTGGCTATTATAAATAAGGTTGCTATGACATAGTGGAGCATGTGTCTTTATTGCATGCAGGGGAATCCTCTGGGTATATGCCCAGGAGTGGTATGACAGGGTCCTCTGGAAGTGACATGCCCAATTTTCTGAGGAACCACCAAACTGATTTCCAGAGCGGTTGTACCATCTTGCAATCCCACCAACAATGGAGGATTGATCCTCTCTCTCCACATCCTTGCGAGCACCTGTTGTCTCTTGAGTTTTTAATTTTAGCCATTCTGACTGGTGTGAGGTGGAATCTCAGGGTTGTTTTGATTTGCATTTCCCTGATGACTAATGTTGTTGAACATCTCTTAAGGTGCTTCTCAGCCATCCGAATTTCTTCTGGTGAAAATTCCTTGTGTAGCTCTGCACCCCATTTTTTAATAGGGTTATTTGGTTCTTTGGGGTCTAACTTCTTGAGTTCTTTGTATATAATGGATATTAGCCCTTTGCCGGATGTGGGGTTGGTGAAGATCTTTTCCCAATTTGTTGGTTGTTGTTTTGTCTTTCTGACAGTGTCTTTTTGCCTTACAGAAACTTTGTAATTTTATGAGGTCCCATTTGTCAATCCTTGATCTTAGAGCATAAGCTATCGGTGTTCTGTTCAGGAACTTTCCCTTTGTGCCCATGTCCTCCAGGGTCTTCCCCAGTTTCTTTTCTATTAGTTTCAGTGTGTCTGGTTTTATGTGGAGGTCCTTGATCCACTTGGAGTTGATCTTAGTGCAAGGAGATAAGAGTGGGTCAATTCGCATTCTTCTGTATGTTGACCTCCAGTTGAACCAGCACCATTTGTACTCAAAGGACAAGCAGGCTGAAAAAGAAGTTAGGGAAATAACACCCTTCACAATAGCCACAAACAATATAAAGTATCTTGGTGTGACTCTAACCAAACAAATGAAAGATCTGTATGACAGGAACTTCAAGTCCTTGAAGAAACAAATCGAAGAAGACCTCAGGAAATGGAAAAATATTTCATGCTCTTGGATTGGCAGGATTAATATAGTAAAAATGGCCATCTTGCCAAACGCAATCTACAGATTCAATGCAATCCCCATCAAAATCCAAAATCAATTCTTCATAGATCTAGAACAAGCAATTCTCAAATTCATTTGTAGTAACAAAAAGCCCAAGATAGCTAAAACTATTCTCAACCATAAAAGGACTTCTGGGAGAATCAATATCCCGACCTCAAGCAGTACTAAGAGCAATTGTGTTAAAAACTGCATGGCATTGGTACAGCGACAGGCAAGTAGATCAATGGAATAGAATTGAAGATCCAGAAATGAACCCACAGAGTTACTTGATCACTTGATCTTTGATAAAGGAGCTACTACCATCCTGTGGACAATCTAAATCTTAAAGACATAGAGGGCTATGGAATTGGAGTATCTTAGAGCCCAGGAAGCCTCCTAGTGAGCACAGACAGCCAATAATAAACTAAAGCATTCATCTGCCTTTGCTGATGAGAATGTCATAAGTAGCCCCATAGAAGTCAAATATGGAGGAAAAACAGTACTCTAAGATATAGTCTATGGAGAAACCATAGCATAAGCTTGGATAAAAAGACATACTATCCTAAAACACATATATATGTATAAATATATACAATATATAAATATATTTATATTATAATATAATTTATATCATAGGAAAATTATAATGATATATTATATAAATATATATTTACGTTTATGTTATAATATATCATATATTAATATTATAATATTTAAATATGTATAAGAATATATTGACTTGAAGTTTGGTCAAAGTGTTGAGAATAAGAAACTAACAGTAGTAAATGGAACATGTTTACAGATGATCGCCACGCCCTGTCTTTTCCCTCCAGTGAATGGCCTCCAATGCATGCGCATACAGATAGCACCAGTGGGACACAGTTTTTAAGAAACGGAAGAGAAAAAAAAGGAGGAAGACATGAAACTGAGAAGGGGCAGGGTGTGATACATACAGAGGTATATGAAAATGTTTCCTTGTGGATGTGTATGAAATGCACATCAAAAATTATTACTTTCAAAGATTTTGCAGTTTCTCTAAAATCAGGGAGAGGCAGCTCAGCAAATGAGGAGTGAGAACTGCAGCCCCAAACCCTGCTGTCCTAGCACTGCAGTGTTTGATTGGTGATTTTTATGTTGCTTTAGTGACCAGACAACATTTTTTAATATCTACTGCACTTTCCCTTCCTCCCTTCCTCCAAGTCCCTCCCCTCCACTTCCGCTTCCTGCCTCCCATTCATGCCTCTGTTTTTCTTTAGGAAAGGGCAAGCTTCCCAGAGATAGTATCCAGCCATGGTATATCAAGTTGCAGCAAGACTGGGCACATCCTCTCCTGTTAAGCCTGGACTAGCATCCCAGTAGGAAGAAAGGGGCCCAAAGACCAGCAACAGAGTCAGAGACAGCCCCTGCTCCCACTGTTAGGAGTCACACAAGCTACACAACTGTAACGTTTGTGCAGAAGGCCTAGGTCAGTTCCATGATGCCTCCTTGGTTGGTGGGTCAGTCTTTGTGAGTCCCTATGAGCCCAGTGATCTTATAGCTTAAGCAGCTGCATCAATACAAATGAATATTATAACCTCAGAGAAATAACCCCCAAAATGATCACGGGTACATACATCAGTTAAATCTGTATGGTTCTCCGTTGTCACTGTAGGGGACAACAGATGGATGATGGAGAGATAGAGAGAAACTAAAAGCAGCACTAAAGAATAACAAATCTATGAGAGGGAAATTCCATGGGTGGCTCCCAAGATATGGGCAAATCTTAGCGCATGAAATGTATCCTTAGAGTAGCCAAGGAGAAAGTTCAGGGAATTAGGGTGTTTTTTCCATCTATGTGTTAGCTTCGTTACACATCAAACTGCAGGTGCATAACAAAAAGAAGTAACAGTGGAAACAAGTCTGCGGGGGAGGGGTGGCATCAGCTCCTGTTTTGTTTTCCTTTCAAAATTCCAAGCACGTGCCAAATATCAACCATTTCTTCATTGTTGTTAAACTCTGAGTTCAGGTAAGATATAAGAACAGTAATGATCGAATCTGAAAGGTAAATAAAGAATATATCTAATAAAACTTTTTTTAAAAAAAGAACAGTAATGATCAAGTTTTATGCGGGTGTATGCTAGCTTCCTCAGCCAACCTTTGCACTGCTGATATTGGGAAAGACTTACTTAGAGAGCGCTCAATAGTATTCCTCTGTGCTCCCTACTAAGTGTCTGTGGCAACAGTATATACCCTCAGTCATACTGACTGGGAACATCTATAATACACTGCCAAGTGTGTTCAGGCCACATCCCCCCAGATGAGAACCACTGGCACTGTACTTATTCTCTAGAACATCAAATCAATTGTGACTTCTCCAAGTATTTTATCCTGTTGTAGGAAAAAAAAAATCACCACCTTGCTAGATAGAGGTTGCTGTGCTTCTGAACTCTTCATTCTGCTTTCTGCCTCTCTCTCTCTCTCTCTCTCTCTCTCTCTCTCTATATATATATATATATATATATATATATATACACATACATACATATATATATGTATGTCTATATATATGTATGTCTATATGTATATATATGCATGTACACACACACACACACACACACACACACACACACACTTAAACCTTTTCTCTTCCAAGCCTGCATGTTACAGATGAAAAGGAAGCCATGGGTTAGTGCTGCCACAGTGCCTCTGAAGCCTTTTCAAACTTCTAATTCAATAGATAAAGAGTTGTGCAGAAATGTGCCTTGCCAGTTCGCTGTTCCTCCTTATGGTAGTGCCATGTGGTAATTTCAGCCAAAATAATTTTTTTTGTAAAGCCCCCAAACCAAATGGCTCTTTCAGAGAGTTAGCCCTTTACAGTCCAGTGTAGAACATTCTCTTCTTTATGAGCTGTGCACTATAAAGAAAGTGTATACAAAGATGTTTAACGTGTCGTCGAGAGTGAAATTATTAGCGTATTATATATGAGGCAGTCGTATAGCAAAAGAGCTGAAGCTTGTGTGTTTGCCCTTAAAGGAGATGCAGTCATATAATAGAGAGCCTCAGAGCTAGGGTTTGCTGTACTTTGGGAATTAATCACATAAACTATAAATTGAGTTCAACAGGCTGGCTGCGTAAATAGGCAGAGCTAATGAGGACACTATGAGATCTTATAAGAGAGCGGACTGCCCCAGGACAAATAGTCCGTGGCGCACCTGACGGAAAGCTAGAAGACATCAAAGCATAAAGGATTAGTGCTCTCACAGTGTTGAGAAATGGCCGGGGGGAGATCCACCAACTTATTACCCACATCCAAGCTAATCCTGTTATCTGCAAAATATAACTGTGTTCAGGAACTGCCACCACCTCAACTTGCAGAAGAATAATTCTGCATTTACATGGACAAAAGGACGGAAAATTTTCATACGACTAAGGAAAAAAAATAAAAGATGGTAAATATTTTAGAGGTTTCCCTCCCCCCCCCACCCCCGCCTTTTCCTCTTTCTGTATTTGGCTGTATGCATGAAGAAATACAAAACACAAAAGCTTCTGTCTGTGAAAGTGCTGTCATAGAGATGGAGCTGGGGAGGAGCAGAGATATCTTCAGTGAAGAAGCTACTGTGATTTTCCTAAACTCTGCTTGCCCGAGAAATGATGACCAAAGGAAGAGGGGCCACATGGCAAATAATTAAATCTGTACTAAATCCTAGCAGACTGAATTTGCCTTCGCAAGGCAGGTGGGCAAGCTTTCTGTTTGAAAGGTTAAAGAACTCAGCATAAAAAGAAAAGTCGAGGATAAGCTGAGCCTCTGCTGTCCTCTCCTGCCCTAGATGTGCTCATGGTATTGATTTCCGAGGAGACACCCACCTGATCCCGACAGATGATCTCTGCAGGGAAAGGAGCAAAGCGCTGAGCTCTCTGACAATCTGCCTTGGGGAGGATGTCTTCCTGGGCCCGAGTTGTCATTCAGTTGGGGGATTGTTTATGAAATCAAGAGTCACACTGTTTGGCAAAGAATTGCGGTTTATCCTGTCTCAACAGACTATGGAGGCAAAGCAGGAGTCTGTAGCTGCTTCCGCCAGTAGCTTGCCTCACTGGTCCAGGGGACATAGTGCTTAGCCACTGATGGGATGCCTTGTAGGTGAGCAGACAGCAGCGTGACGGCCTAGCTCAGACCCTCCATCACAGAGGAACTTAAGTCGTTATTAAATGAGTGTTTGGATTCTCCGAAGACTGGGCAGCAGATTCAGAAATTAACAAACTACAGAAACCTAGGGAAGCATATTGCTTTCAGATATTAATTCCTATCAGAACAACGTCCGCAATATATCTTTTCTCCTTTAAAAAAAAAAAAAAACAAAAAAACAAAGCTGGAGATCATAACTCTTCTGTTTGTCTGAAGAAACACGAAAGTTCTCTAAAATAACTCGGGAACAAAGTAAACAAAAATGAAAGTATCATCTGGATTTTTCTATCTGTATTCAAACTCATTTCTCTGTGAGAAGCCTAATGTCTGGGGGTTAATAGACTCCACATTTCCTTTCTGCGTTTTCTCCCTCAGTTCCTTGCACTGCCTCTACTTCCAGTGCGAGCCTGGGTTTTTGTTCTCCTTCCTTCTGCTCTTCTCTCTATCCTCTCCTCATTCTTGAGAGAGATTCATCCTCATTGCAGCTTTTTCTCTTACTTGAGTTGTTCCATATTGCTAGCAAATCTCAAAGTGCTCTCTCTCTCTCTCTCTCTCTCTCTCTCTCTCTCTCTCTCTCTCTCATACACACACACACACACACACACACACACACACATCATGGTCCCACATATATTGTCCCAGAATCCTCTGATGCATAACCATTTGAGGGAATCAATTTCACCTTGGGTTCCACGCACCCAAGATAAGTACCTACATGTCTCTAAAGCAGCTCCACTTACTACCTGGTATCAATTGAGTCGAATGTCTCCAAGTTCCTCACATTCCCTAACATTTCGTCCTCTTGATGCAGCCATTTCTAGTCAATTCATCATCCCCCCCCCCGAGCCTAGCATACTCCTTTACGTTGCCTCCTTCCTATTATTTCCAGATGACTTTAAATCTATATCACCTTATTTCATAACTTCAGTGACTCCAAATACACTGCTTGATAAAATTTCTACACTTGTTACTTCACATGCTGTGATCTATAAAATCTCAAGTTTCCAGTCACTTTCCTTTTGCGAACCTTGTTCTATCATCTGTAGGATTGGTTCAAGTTCTTCCGAGACACGGAGCCAGTCTGGTAGTGGAATCACACAGTAAGTCATTCCTCGTGTGAGACTGACTCATGTAATCAGAGTCTAAGCCTCATGATCCACTCGGTGGGAGTTTCTGGAGCAGAAAAGACGGTAATGCAGTTCCATTCCCATCTGGACTGAGGGCAGGGTTCAATGGGAATAGCTCGGCAGAGAGTGAGAATCTGTTCATCCCATTGGTCCATGTAGGTCCTCAGGATGTGGGCTGACACCCATGTTGGTCAGGATGAGTTTCGGTGCTCACTGCACCTTCACATGCTATCTATGTGTTCTTTACTTCAGCCAAGGTGACATTCAAAGTTAACCATAAAACCCATGAAATAATTCCTACCTCCGGATGGTATAGGGGCTATGTATTTAAAGCAACAAGACTAAGACCTGAAATATAGAAAACTATGTATTTTTTCCTCTGCTTTTTCCTTCTTTCTAAAACGTGTGTGTGTGTGTGTGTGTGTGTGTGTGTGTGTGTGTTTGTGTGTGTGTTTACTGATGTTATATCAACACAGAAACCAAATCACAGATTTTTGGGTAATTTGACAAATCTAGACTTTCAACCAGGCTTCTCAATGATTGATTCTGAAATGACAATTCTACTTTACCCTTTCTCTGCTATATATTTCTATTCCCAGACCTCCCAGACCACAGCCCTCTGTCATTCTGGAGTCTGCTGAAGTCCCTCCTACATGGACACCCTAACAAGCCCATCCTCCAAGCTTGCTTCCTTTCCAAACTCTTTATCAACTGTAGCCTTTGCCACTAAGAGTCGGTGTTCCTTGGCCTGATAATCAAGATAAAGGTTTCCATAACTCTTTTGCTTTATTGGAAAGAATTCACATATCAGGGTGCCTGTGTAGCTTCTATAGAGTCCTGGCCAATTTATAACAGCATCAGATGCTAATAATCGACATGTAATTTTCAATGTCAAAACCAACTTTATTGGTTTTTTGAGTTTTGAAAATGTGTTACCTTTTTCACCCAAGAAAACCAAAACAATAAATCCTACAACACTGAACCATGTCCAACACACATGTGTGTGCACACTTCTGCATAGAGCATGATATGGAGACTCAATACATGCTTGAAAATTAATTAATCACAAAAGATTAATCACTGTGAGACCTACGAGCCCCTGTCATAGGTATCTTTAAGGGATTTGGAAATTCCTCCTTTTAAGATCTTTAAACAAAAGGAGAAAATTGTCTAGTTTAAATGAACCACTGCCTGGAGGCAGGGGGATAGATTGGATGGCTTTAGGAGTTTCATTTCATCACTATAATCCTATGATTATCTCACTTATATCCCTGCAAGCAAGATAGAGGGCAGGTTGAAAAGGAGTCATAAATCATCTTGGGTAGGAGCATGAAGCTTAGCCCTGGCACCCCACTTTCCATTTTGCCCATCATCTTTTCCTTGTGTAGCACTTAAAGTAGCCTGCTAAGCCCTGTTACCCAGAAATCATACCTTGTATCCTAGATTCCCGGGATCCTACACATTAGGATGATGTGCTCAGAAGAACGCATCCTCAGAGTTCATAAAGAAACATGTTTGGGAATTACCTAAACATGGGTTCTAATGGTCGTTAAGAATTTATGCCATTTTTCTGAATACCTAATTTCTACTTGTTAGCATGGAGTTATAATCACCAAAAAGGTTTGATGCTGATTGGATGGGATGTTGCAACTAAAGATCTTACCTTGTTGAGAAAACACTGTAGACATGGTCAGCTATACATTTAGGTACATACTCAGATGGGTATTGACTTCAAGTGTCTCTGAAAAGGCTCTGGGATTGAATTGGTAGGTAGACAGGCATCACTAACAAAAAAAAAAATGCCATATGCCCTCTTGGTCCAATTTTCCAGCAGCACCAACCTAGGAAATAGAGGACAATGTGTTGTTGTTGTTGTTGTTGTTGTTGTTGTTGTTGTTGTTGCTGTTGTTGTTTGAATATCATCTTCATTTACATTGCCAATGCTAAAACCTTTCCGATATCCCCCCTCTCCTAAGACCCCAACCCCTCCTCCTCCTCCTTCCCCCTACCTCCACATATATGGCCCTCCACCCAACACACTCCCACCTCCCCCCACCTCAGTTTCCCTCTGTTGGGGCCTCTGTTGAGCCTTTACCTGACTAAGGACCATTCCTCCCACTGATGCCCAACAAGGCCTTCCTCTGCCACATTTTTGGCTAGAAACATGTGTGCCCCTTGGTTGATAGTTCAGTCCCTGGGAGACTTGGGGCGCCTGGGTGGCCGAAATCATTGTTCTTCCCATGGCTCTGTAAACCACTTCAGCTCCTCTGGACCAGAGGATAATGATTTTAACTCCTCTCAACTGCTTGAGGAAATACTGAAGCCAGGAACTAAATCTTTTGAACCATGAAGGCTTTTCTACCCTTCATATCTTACAGGCTTTGGGAAGGCCTTCTCTTTGCAGAGGGGATATTTGTCTTCCTCTTTCAAAGCATCAGTGAGGAAGTTAAACTAAGATAGCTCCCCTCCTCTGCTTCCTTTTCTCCCAGTTGGGCTCCCACAAGGCAATCCATGTTAAAGGATAGATCTAAACATTCTATCTGCTTCAGGGCTAAGACAGAATTTGAATGAGTTTAGAGCAGCTTGGAAAGGGGCAGAGAGTGAACAGGGTGTTAGAAGGCAAAGTTTTTTCATTTAATGATAAATTTTAACATGACACTTTATCAATATCACCAAAGAAGTATTTTCCATTTTGTTAAGATATTTATGATTTCTGGATTATTGAAATAAAATCTCTGCCCTCTACTTTTTAGGAACCATATATTCTATGTGGTATAGAAGGGAACCCTAGGCTGAAGTCAAACCAGTCTTTGACATGGTCTTAATATTCTAAGAAGGAGAACACGAAGAGCTATCTCTGCCCACAAACAATGCATCTCCCTGAACTGCAGGTTTGCAGATAGGTCCCATGGTACAAAATGGTATCCCAAAGCCTCCTGTGGAAACTCCATCTAGATGTTCTCTTTTCCTGTCTCTGCTTCATTCTCTACAGTCCTTGAACAGGAGAGAGAGAATGTTGGTAGGACATGGACCCTTATCAGATCAGGATTTTTCTGTCCCAGTCTTCCTCAGTGAGGCCAAAACTCAAAATCTTTGGAATTCAAGTTGTTTGCTGAGCACATTATATATACATCTCAAGATGAAACTTACACAGAGCTGATATAAAGCTATCCATCCACTCTATTCCATTCAGTGACCTAGCCCTTGGATTTTATGCCAAGGCATTATTACTACAGACCTCAGTAGAGGTATTAAGTATCCTAACACTATGGGTCTAAAGAAAGGATGATCTCTACAGTCTGCTGTACACTAGCTTAGCTCCAAAGTTCAGTGATAGTTCCTGTCTTAAGGAAATAAGCTACAGGGGGATAGAACAGGACAGCCAACATATTTCTTGGGCATCAAGTTCACACATGGTGCATATATCTACAGAGATATGTGTGCATATACCACACACATGCACAACACCCTCCGAAGCCAAGAAAAGGAGGAAGAGAAATAGAGCAATAGAAGTAGCCCTGCTCTATGCACTGTCCCTTAGGGATATGGACCTTTTAATGCTTCTCTCTGGGTAACATGCACACAAACATTTTAGCAATCGTACTAGATGCAGATTCTAAAATAAGTCACCATTTCTTTTCTCCCTTGAAACATGTTGAACCTGTGTTGTTGCTCTTATGTTCTCAAGAACTATGATGTCTGACTCATAAGATATCCCAGTGATATGAGTAAGTGTGGGACATGTAGTACCAATATACAGATAAAAAATAGATGATTCCAGAATTATGGATTTTGTCTGCTTCCACACAATAAAAAAAAATCTCACAATCAGGGTTTACTAGTGGTGTCCTGTTTTCTCTTTTCTTCCCAGATTGTCACTTCACCAAGCAGGAGGATTCAGTAATAAAACTGCCTCAAAAAATGACATGGCTCAGTGGTTAAGAGCACTAACTGCTCTTCTAGAAGTCCTGAGTTCAATTCCCAGCAACCACATGGTGGCTAATAACCATCTATACTGAGATCTGGTGCCCTCTTCAGGCCTGTAAGCATACATGCACACAGAACATTGTATATACAATAAATAAATCTAAAACAAAGGCAGCAGCTGGACAGAAAGAAAAATGCTTATAAGTGAAATATACTGACTAGTCATCTGTGCTTTGAAGGTTGAGGTAAAGACAGGGAGGAAGAAAGCACATATTCTGGTCCCAAGTTATAAGACACATACATGGTCTCTTTGATCCTGAATACTACTACTAGACTATTCTGAAGTCCAGCCTCCTATATTTCTGCTCTGTTTTCTTTTTGCAAGGAGAATTAGGTTCAGCAAATTCTCACCACTAACTCTTAGAATAATTGTTCTCCAGAGTAGGTATTTTCTGTTTCTCATTCAATGGGAAAATCTGGGGACAACAGAGGGGTGAGTCCTACCATATTCCATGATAACTGTGCAAACACAGGCAAACTCCTTAGTTTTTCTGGGCTTCAACTTCTTTGTCTACAAGATAGTGACAGCTGCAGTGCCCAGTTCCTGAAGATACATGGAAATCTAAATCAATTAATAGAAGTAAAAACATCTGGAACTATGACAAAATGGCTCATTTCCTAACAACTGTATGTCTTAGAATTCCTTTTCTTTTCAGTAGCTAGATCATGGTCTGTTGGAACATTTGAACTTTGTTAATATGAAATCCACATGGAATGTCCAATGGTTAGGTCATTAGATAACTCCCAGTTAAGGAATATACTGGGAGTTGATTCATCACTTCTTTTGGGAATAGAAGTGACAAATAGCGGATTTTTATCTGTCCCTGAGTCATGTAGATTGGATTAAAGTAAGGGATTACAATCAATTGTTGTGATATTGGCAATGAGCTTGCTCCCAGGATTGGAAGAATTGGAGGGATAGTTTCTGAGACGCCAAGTTGGATATGAGCATAGATGTTTCTAGAAACCCATTTCCCTTCTGTTGTAACTGGTTAGTATTTGGCTATCCCAGGTGTCCGAAGGTCAATATTAACACACTTGAGCATCCCCTGATTCATCTGCTCAGCGACTGGCCCTCCCTAAAATCACTTTTCTGGGAAGATGAAAGAGAAAGCAAAATGACTGAGGTGACAGGTCCTATGGCTCAACTGTCAGGAAATCCTGCCAAAAGCTATTTTCTCCTGGAAGGGAAACCACCCTGTTGCGCTTTATAATTCATGGGTGGACCACAAGAAAGTGAAAATAGCTAATGTCTATGGAACACTGCCACTTACACATAGCAACGGCCTTATTTACAGACACAGGAATCACTGCTTTCTGCTACTCCCTGGAGCACAACTTTAATGCTGGGAAATTTCATAGGATCACAAACATAGGAGGCCAAATCTCTGGATGGCTTCACTCCAACCTTTAAAACTGGGAGAACACCCTGTGCACGCAATTTCAACAGAATCTTCCCATAGTCCCCTCTGTTCTCTGCACCCGAAATGGATTAGAGCAGATACCAGTGGAATCGTTTGAAATACAGTCTCTGCCCTTATTCAAAGGTGAAAAATGCTCTTTAGTTTTTCAGTCAATCTATGTCCCATGCATTTCACCATTAGCGACTTTGCCAAAATAAAGTGGCTTAGAGCGATCTGCATTTAATTCTACTTATGTGCAAGAGAATTAAGTTTTCTATATTTTCCAAGAGAGCTTTTACTGTGAGGTTTGTGCAGTATTGAGCCACTATTCTGGTCATAATGGAAATATAGAACACTTCTCAGATTTCACCTTTTCTAACATTTAGTATGGTAAGTGCTCTGTGCATCCCAGTACCTTCATAGCTAGAACAAATGATAATTCTACCCCTTTGTCACGGGCCTGGTAAATGATTTCCCTTAGGTCTCACAATTATCAAGTGCAGAGCTATATTTCTGGAGCTCATGCTTACAAGCACTACACTGCTCCAGGCACAGTTAAGAGTCAAGAGTCAGCAGAAACACATGCAGATTTCCTGATCCTCTTGTTTTATACTCCAACGCTACACCCATACTTTCCTATTATAATTAGATAAGTACACATACCAATCATGCTGCATATAGTAAAGAAGTGACATTAAAGATTACTAGTATATATATTTTTTGTAATGGGGACAAAGGATTCAGAAACACAGGAGTGTCTTCCACAAATCTATATTCAAGTTGCATTGCTTATCCATTAGCAATTTTGAGTCATTTAAGTGACCAACTAGCAAAAGACAGTCCAGCCTCTGAGAAGCCTGGATGTGAGAATCAACTTTACATGAGAGGAAATCTGTTACTTTGGAGTAGTCAGTTGAATGAAACTCAATTGTTTCATTTGTACACCTATTTTATTCCTTTAGCTCTTTTGATATGACTTATATTTATGGAGTATAAAGGGAGTAAACACAATAAAAATTTAAAATATCAGTGGGTTTCGGTTAGGATGTCAACCAATAATCACACAGAAAAGAGAGTTTTAGCTCTGAACCCTAGCAACTGGTCCTACCAGTTGTCTATTTACCAGAAGTGATGGCTTTCTTAAAGATTCTGTTTAGAGAAAGGTTCTCATGTTCTTCTTATGGAAAGCTCTGGATCATGTGATAGGCAGTGTTCTTAATGACTTGGCCAACACATGGAGAAAGGCATCTATTTCTCTACAGTATTACAAGACACAGGGTTCACACTTGAAAGCCCTATCAGGAGCTTTACCCCGATGGAGAAAAGGAGGCCAGCAAGGAGGGAGGGTGAGGCTCAGGATGTGTGCCCTCCTGGCCATACCTTCGGGTAGTTTAGCTTTTACAAAGAACTGCAAGGTACAATTTCTTTATCATTGTTATTATAGGTGAATCCCTTTAAGGAAATTATTGAACTCACATCACCTCTGAATGGAAAATGACAGTCACATACATACAGTTTTCTCTGCAATTTTAAAGAGCTGATCAGTCTAATGCATCCTAACCACAATAGTTGACCACAGGGCCTAGAATCCATAGGAGCAAGGCTATCTGGAGAAATGGGCAGATCTCTCTGTCTTCTGAAAAGCAATGCAAATGTCATTGCTATTAGAAGCATCCCTGATACAACCCAGAAAGCAACATGAATATATATAATTATAGAAAAATGAGAAGTTAATTTATTATTATAGAAATTAGCCAAGAAACCCGACCTGTCTAGAAAGGACAATATTCCTGTTTCTACATACTGGGCCACAGACATCTACTTGAAGAAATTAGATTATTCCACAGAAACCGCTTTGTGACTCTGCCAACATTAAAATCAATGGCTTATTAAATGCCTAATATTTTTTACTCTTAAGTGTTTCTAAGGTGACACTGACAATGTTTGACATAGATAATTTTTTTCTGAGAAATGTTGTGGGCTAATGAAACTGCCAAATTGAATTGATTGCTAAATGAACAGGAACTTTTAAAAGCCTTTTCTGGATCTCTCTTGTTGCTGCTTCACATGAATTCATAAGAAACCTTAAATTAAATCAACATTTGACTTTAGATATATTATTACCTATAAGTTGTCTTAAAGGGTCTTGTACATTTTCAAATCTTGAGGTTTATGGAGAATAAATAATTCATTTTGTTCTTTTTTCGTTTAAAGCTTATTATATTGACATATAACAGTGGAGAAGTAGCATTATATTAGTTAGCATTGTGTTACCTTTGGGAGATGATTCAACACTTACCCATTTCCTCAAGCAGTATTACTTTTTGCATTGTGAGATCAATATATTTTCTTCCTTGTACTCAGATGTCTTCTTAGGCCCTTATGAAGCACAGAACCCTTGGTCTCTGAGTCCAAGGAAGTCAATAAAATCACCCTGAGTGACCAGCTGAGTGAGTCTGAGCCATAGGTTTGATAGAGTGAAGAAATGAACTTTAGGCAATTATAGTAATATTTTTGTTTTTTTGCATCATTGATTGCAAGTCATTATTTTCATGGAAATGAGATGGCATGACCAGCTGTCTGCTGAGAACATTCCCCATTAAAGGCAAAACAATATCATCAGCATATCCAAAGAAAAGCATATCCATACCTTATGATATGATATGATATATATGTATATATATATATATATATATATATATACATATATATATCACAAATTTCTAAGACTTATACGTTAGGGTGATGGAATTTTTTTTAGGCTACTGGGTAATTTCTTCACCAGAGGACTAATCTGAAAGCCTTTGGGCATCATGTAAAAATATGGGTTTTGCACTTGCAGTAACATTGAGTATCAATATTGAGGTCACACAGCTTATCCCATAAAGTGGTTTCTATTTATAAAAGTTACATGGTAAGGATATACATAATGAAAGTGCAAACAGCAGGATTCAGGCCTGGTGAACGATGCCTGCAAGCTCCATATAAGACTTAGGGAAAAGGATGAAAAGGTCAACCATGCCTGGGAGACAGAGTGAGTTCAAGTCCTGGATAGGCAACTGAGTAAGACATCACAAAAGACAGTTAAAAACAGCCAGGATATAGATCAGTGCTACATTGTATACTTAGTATGTGAAAGATTTTATCTTTGGTGCCCGAAAATGAAATGAATAGATGGATAGATAGATGATTAATAGATAGATAGATAGATAGATAGATAGATAATAAATAGATTGATAGATGATAGATTAATAGGTAGTTATAAATGACATTTATAAAGCTTGCTTGCTCCTTATATATAAAGCTCAAGCCTTGCATGTTTATAAGATTTATATATTTGAAACTAGAAAACATAGTTTATAAAGATTGCTCATCAATAGAATGGATTATAATATCCATGAATAATAGAACCGTATTTAGGAAATGAAGCAGATCTCTTTAACATTTATATTTAAGTCTCTTCTCTACTTCTGGGGAGATTTGCAACCTATATCAAAAGCATAACTGTTTAAGCATTTCTATGTTTTATAGAGCTGGACTTCTTTGTGAATTTTCTTTATACAAAGGATCCCATTGAGTTAATATTGTTATTAAGTGTTTTAAATCCAATAGAGTTAGACTTTCTTAGAGCTTGCCAACCTGGGGTCAGAGTAGTAAAGCTAATTAGAATTAACCTGCTAGTAGAGATGTGAATCGATATAATACAACTCAATATTAACAATCAGATCAATGCAGTCTTAATGCAGTTTGGGAGTCAAAAAGGTCTTTATTTGGTACCAACATTAAGAGCCTTTTAATTATATATTTTTTACTTACTTACTTTCCATCCCTCTCACTTCCCCCTTCCCAGTTATCCCCTCCCATAATCCTTCCCCATCTTTTCTTCTTCTCTGAGCAGTTTGGGGTCTCAGTAGGTTTCCTCTCTTCCTGGTACTTCAGTCCTCTGCGAGACTAAGCACTTCCTCTCCTGAGGCTAGACAAGGCAGCTCAGCTAGAACATATCCATATAGGTGACAGCTTTTGGCATAGCCCCTGCTCCGGGTTGTTCACAGTCCACATGAAGACCAAACTGCACAACAGCTACATATGTGTGGGGAGGCCTAGGTCCAGCCTGGGGATGTTCTTTGCTTGGTGGTTCAGACTCTGAGAGCCTCATGGGTCCAGGTTAGTTGACACTTGGTTTTCCTATAGAGTTTCTATCCTCTTAGGGGCCACAGTCCTTCTTCCTATTCTTCCATAAGAGTCCCCAAGGTCCATCTACTGTTTAGCTGTAGGTGACCGCATCTATATAAGTCAGCTGGTATGCATAGACTCTCAGAGGACAGCCATGCTATACTTTGCAAAGATAACAGAGTATCATTAGTAGGATCAGAAATTGGTACTTATCCATGGGATGGGTCTCAAGTTAGGCCAGTTATACATAAATTTTTTTGTCAAGTCCCATGCTACAATGTGATTAAGAGACTTTAAATTTTAGTTCTATTATTTTTAAGAGTAAAGTAATGAGAAAAAAAACCATGAATAGATAATCAGCCTTTCACAACTGAAAGCTAAAATGCCTTGAAATACCTTGCATCATTTTACAGAGTATTTTGAAGAGAATGCAAAAATCATAAGATGAACAGGAAAGCACCTGACTGTAAAGGGCATGGAGACAAGAGGAGGGACTTGTGCAGAGATCACCCTCCATTCTTCTTAGAAAAGCAAAACAAAGCAAAACAAAACAAAACTAAGCAGCAAACTGGAAGAACTAAAAGGCTAAAGGGGCCCTTGGAGGAAAAGGTAAAAATCAAAGAACATGCACAGTCATCCTCTGGAGCTTTCCTGAAGCAGCAGAATCACAGGTTCCTGCATATCTGTGAACATCAGAAAGAGAAGAAAAGAACTAACAAGATAACATGAAAATGGTGAAAAGGAAAATACCCGTTAAAGATTTCAATTTACCCCAAATAAATGTTTAACATATTTATCCATACATAGTAGTATAAATAATTATAAGCAGATGTCATCTCCTTTGCAAAACATCCAGCCATGAATATGTTGCTTTAAGAACTGGTTTATGGGATTAGAGTAGAAGTTGGGGATTCCTAATCTGCAGTAACTGTGGATTTCCATGGTTTAAGTTTCCTTATACTGACCATATATGATATCATCTAATTCTTGTTGTGTAACAAGAAGAGCCAAAATTGGTTCTCATAAACCAGTTTACTCCTACTCTAATGCATAGTTGAGTCTGGCTGTGTGGTGATCCTACAAGCTTCTAGTCAACAAGATGTGTCCCATTAAGTGTGCCGTTAATCCTTACCTCTCTGAAAGGTGAGTAAGGCTGTCCAAAGGCAGGGATCATGGAAATCACATGCATGGCCAGAGACCCAGAAGGCCTAATGCTACACTGCCTAATATAGTGGATATATCCACATGTGGCTATTTAAATATATATTAATTAAAAACTGGAATGAAGATGAAACGCCTTAGTTACACTAGTTATGTTTCAAGAGCTCATTAAGAGCTCATGAATGGAGAAGATCTGCCACATTGGAAAACACAAATTCCATCTCTGCCAAAGTCCAAGGGAACAGTGGTAGGTCTTTTAACCTGATCTCAAAAACTTGAGCCTAGCAGCCAAAGCAGACAGGTTTCTTTTGAAAAATTCTTAAAATACTGAGAAAGGGTCAAAGGAAATTTTTGGAAATTTTTCTATGAAGAGAATTAAGAAAAAAATATTTCCCGTGTTTATCTTCTGCCTTCTATAATAAGTTTTAGTGCTAGAGATATGGCTCAGTGGTTAAGAATGATAGCTACTCTTCCACAGGACTCTGGTGTCCATTCACAACATCCAAATGGCAGCTCCAGCCATCTGCAACTCCAATCCCAGAAGAGCCACAGCCCTCTTCTGGCTTGCAAAGGCACCAGGAATGTATATGGTGCACAGACATACAAACATGCACCCTTCCCTACCCAAACATATAACTCCTAAGTTTGGCTTATAGTCCGCTTTCTCAAGCAGTAGAGATGAGTCTAACAAACTCAAAAAGGTTAAAAGTTATTTCTCAAATGTAGCCAGATTAGCTGTAGCTGGTAGGCTTACAGGCACAGGGAGAATGTCTCATGAGAAATGGCACCACAAGCTAATTAAAGATTCTAGGGTAAAGCAATGAGAACTGGATATAGGAAAATGAGAAGAGAGAGCAAAGGGACCATAGAGAAAACATACTCAAAGGGAGACTCGTTGACTCAACAGCCTTCCTTAAACCACCCCCATATCTCCAACATACCAGCACCACCTCTCACATTCTAAGCAATCACCAGCTCAACTGGTGTCAGGAACCAGGTACTTCCTTGGCCCACATTTCTTTCTAAAGCAGTACTTCTCAACCTTCCCAATGCGATGCTTTAATAGAGTTCCTCTTGTGGTGGTCCTCAGCCACAAAATTATTTTGCTGCTGCATCATAACTAGTAATTTTGCTACAGTTATGAATCATCGTGTAAATATGTTTTGAAACTAGAGATTTGCCAACGGGTTCACAAGCCACAGGTTGAGAGCTGCAGTTCTGAAGGGAGTGTGAATTTTTGCATTGCTTATACTGCAGAATGGGTGGTGTGCTATTCCTCTACACAAGTGCTGTTTGAAATTGACAGACAGCTCTGAGATTTTTAATTTCATGTGGATTACCTGCTAAAGGATGCTTAGGTCTATAATAATTCTATCAAAGTTCAGCCTAGAGATGTCTGGGGTGTATACAAGAAGTACCTCATAGCCCCATTGGTCTCTGGGCTTCTGGCTGACTCATCACCAGCTATGCATCCTGGCTCTACCCGTTTTTGTATTTATATATCAATAGACATACAGTACTGCCCCTGGGTGCTCATCGCCAGGGGATGCTAGTCTCTTCTGAATGCCAAAACTATGTCTGAGGGTGGTCTGTAGTCTCCTGGAATAACCCTGGTGATCAGAAGATAAACTACAAAGTTTTGACTCTTGACCAAATCTAGACATTTCAACTTTGGAACTAGTCCCATCTGCCCAGTGTCTGTCAAAACAAAGGAACAGCAAACAGAAATGAGATGGGCATTTAAATGAGAAGCCCACACCTGCATTTTGAGTAAGAATACAGTCTTTTTTGTTTTTATGATTTTTTCATCCCAGGAAATCTACAGGCATGGACTAATGGCTGTGCTAAAGGTTTTCTTTATAGGTGTCTTCTGCAACAAGCCTGTAGGTGGTCCTCCAAAGTGGCAGATATCATAGTAATTAACGTTCATTGTTAACTTGTCTAGTATTAAGCACTAGAATAGGTATGCATGTGTAATTATTTAATCCTTGCCAATCAGACAACTGAAAATCAGCAAAGGTCAGTAACTTTTCCAAGATTTGATAGTTAGCAGGTGATGGAATGAGTACCAAGTGCAAAATTTCTATGACTCCAAAGCTTTGAAGTTCCTTCCTGTAGGTAAGTATGGGCATTGAGTGTCTGCCATGAACTTTGTGTTTCTCTTGATTTGGAATTGGGAACACAAAGAGGCAAGCTGAATGGTTGTCTCCTCAAGTCAGTCCCATATAGAATAATCATACACTGCAAAACCACCTTCCAATGTTTAATCTGGGGGCATGTTTTAGCTATTTACTTCATTGCTACTTGTTTCACCAAGAAGGAGTTTCCTTTATGTATCTGGCAATGGATCGATGTGAAACTAAGAACTTCATGTTCATGAGCCATGGCCACAGCCTTATACAAATATGTCGGAGATGAGCCGTGCTGAAAGTCTTGGTAAACGCATACACACCAACACAAAGACAGATACATACGGAAGCCATTTGTCGAAACTTAGGAACTGACACAATGATTTAGGTTTTCAAATGAATTTCTGATGTTTATCTTTATGAGGCTGTTAGTACCCTGTAAACATTACTTGTGATATAATCTTCCCTATACTGTAACTGGGTGATGGCTGAGTTCTGAGTTACAATAAAAGTATTGTACAATATGATATGTGATCCCCAAGATGATATCGGTATTAATCATAGAAGGTAATTAATAAATGGGGTAGGAAATAGGATCACAGCTTCTGTTTCATTTTTATTTTTCTTCAATGAAAGACATAACATAATCCAACTCAAACAATCCTTGAAGAAATGAACTAAGTATATATAAAACAAATTCCATTCAAGATTATTATGCTTGAATAAAACCTTGAGGAAATTAAGTTAGTAATGTTGAACAATAAATACTCTGGTTTGCTTTGCTTGCTATGCATTGGTTTTAGGAAACTACTGACTTAAGTATATAACAGCCCATATTCACCGTGATTATTGTCAGTTGTTAATATTTAATGCCAGGTTTTCATTCTGTGGAAGAACATGAGCTTATCAGTTTCAACATTACCTTATGCTTAAGTAAAGACAGAAGCTAAATGCCCCTTTGGACACATGTATAAACAACTGAATGTCATAATTTAGGGCAGTCCTTAGATGGGGAGTAGAAAGTAGCCTGAAAAAAATCAAATGTTCCTGGTAGGTGACTCAGACTTTCCTCAAAGTATTTTTCTGAGCCCCTGAAAGCATCAAAAGAGTCTTTCTTTTGGTTCAGAGACTCAAAGAATTAATTATGACTCTTATGGGCCCATAATAAACCCAAAATATGTATTCTTCAACCTTTCCAAAATGGAGAGCGGAACGGAGGTGAGGCACCAATGGTCCCATTCTTGCCTTCCTTTAATTTTTACTTTAGGGGAAATTAGGAAGGAGAAACTCCAGAGATGCCATACATTGAGTGACAGTGACATTTCAAGTTTTGGTGAATATACTTATTAATCCCACTTCTGGGGTGAAAATAACTTGATGTCATCAGCTAGTCAAATGACCACTCCTTGTCTCTGACTCTTGTTGTGAACTGAGAATACCACGTGGCCACAAAGTGCCTTCTCATGGGTCGTGTATACAGGGAGGAAGAAAAGATCAAGGGACACACTGTACAGACCCTGCAATGTGACTTCTTCCTGCCACTACACTTAATATTAAACTGCTCCATTTTTCTCAATCTACAAAGCTAGCAGTTGGGAGAATTGGGGGGTTACTAAAGCACAGCTCTGGTCTCATATTCTCACCCAGAATCTCCAACCATAACTAACTCTTTTGGTGCAAATTGTATAGAAACTTTCCAGTCTTGCATTTATATGTTTATTTCATGATTTGTATAACATCCATAGGGTCTACTTTTTCCCTCATCTTGAATGACTAAAAGCATGCTAGATTTAGAATATGATTACATATAATTAATTCCACCTCCATCTGCAGATATATTATCCATAACCTTTAACGCTGTCCACCTTTCAGTCTCTAACAAGAGGTAGCCAGCTTTAACACGAGCGTCTAGGAAAATGTTTGAAAAAGCTAACTTGCTGAAGTCTGAGTTGTGAGCCTTACAGAGGCTTTCTAGAAGTAGCCTTAATGATATAAATCCCCCCTCCACCCCGTGGCTGCTAAACCCTCTGTGCCTTTGCAATTAGATATCTGCTGCATGGTGCTCTAAGAATGTCTTAGAGGGAAGGACCTATCACCCAAATAAAGTTGCTTTCTGGGATTCTCGAGAGTGTAAAGTGCTAGAATGTGCCTGGTGGCTGGCTAAGAAATGAGAAGAAAACACTTGCTGAGGAGAATGAGGGTACAGCTGAACTTTTTAAACGGAGGGGTTGAAGAGAAAGGGCCTGGGGTCCATCCTGTCTGGTGAGCACTCGATGCACTGCAGGCCTGCTTGCAGGCCAAGTGGGGTTGGGACAGTCTAATTAGATTAGCGATGTTTTGCTAGAAGGCAGAAAGCTTAAAACATTAACTTTTTAAACAAGTACATCAGTTCTGAGTAAACATTATTCTTTTATTTAGTCGTATGGTCTGAGTCAGCCTATTTCCAGGACAGTGGTAATGCATGCGTTTGATTCCTGAATGCAAATATGCTTTCAATTTTACTATGCAAATCCCTTGACTCTGGCATGCCTCTCCAGGGCTTGTTACTGCCTATCTCTTGCTCTCTTCTCCCCAGCTTCGTGGGCCTCTGTGGATGCCAGGCACCATCAGACAGCTGGTGGCAGTTTTTGGTAGCCCTGTTACAGATGACAAGGTCCTGTCTTTGTGCATTAACAGTATTGCACTGTTGGTAAGAAGGAAAAAAAACCCACATTTTTGCCACCAATTTCATTAAATTAATCCAAATTTTTATTAACATGTGATGGAGAGGGTCTTACATAAAAGTATCTATTTGAAGCCAAAGAATCTATACAGAATATTTAATTTATACATGTCTGCTTATAAGATTATTAGAATAATTGGGCAACTTTATGGAGACCAGTTTATTAAATGCAGACATTTCGTAATTCCATCCGCTCTTCTACAAAGGAAGCAGCTCACGACTGGCCCATGTCCTGAGCCGACGGGGAGACACGAGAGGAGCAGAAAACAGAGGTAAGCTGGGCATATTAATTCCCCGCCACTCTCTCATGGACATGAAAACCTATGGGAAAATGTTAAGCCTTCAATGTTCCTCTTAACAGCATTACCTCTTGCTACTGACCCAAAAGCTACAACTGATATACACAATCCATTCAGTTCTCTCTGCCTTCACTCTTTCTGCCTTCCATTGCACAACACAGAATCATTCTGCACAGTATTAGTAACCAGCTCCATGTTGTCTCCTTAATGAAGCCCGCCTTGCTTGCATATGACTCTTCTTCTAAAAAAAACTACTTTGGATAGGTGCAAGCCTATTCACATTCACAGCATCCCTGCACTTCCTCTATAGCTATTGTAGTACTACTGGGAATTCATTTCTCTTATGAGAGGATGGATTTCTCAGAGGCCGAATATGATTAAATCCCTAAAATTTAACAGAGTAAAAGAGTCCATGCCTCTCACTGAATAAATATCCATTGAGTACATAAATGGAATGCATGTCGTTATTTAGGGCATCTCTTTACATGGGGCGGGGGGGATAGAAAATGGCCTGAAAGAACCATCAGCCAGATGAAATGTTCCTAGATGACGGCCCCGATATTCCTCAAAGGATGGCAAGTGCTTTCAGAGATTCTGTGCCTTAAGTCCCGCAGGAGGGAGTGAGTGTGGGCGCAGCCCTTGACACGCAGTGGCATGCTCCATACCCTCACCATCTCCTGAAGGGAGAGAGGAAGCTGCTTTGCCAGCAGCCCCGGCCTCAGCTGCAGATGCTGCTAAGTTTCAGGTGAGCGACTCTCGAGCTGCGGTATCAGGGTTTCTGCCCATGGCGATTTCACTAATCCATCTGAAACCTACTTATATATTCATTCCATACCGTGTTTTCAGGAGTTGATGTTATTCAATTTGCTTAAGAAGCAAACGTATGCAGGTTGTTATGGCTAGACTTTTTTTTTCCCCAATGCACTTAACAGATTTCCACCAAACAAAAATCATTTGTATTTGACTTGAGGTACTGATACAGGCCAATGAATTATTTTGTCATAATAATGATGTTAGAACACACCACTATTTTAGCATTATAGATTAGGATGGTTATTATTTCAGAAAGAAGGAAAGACTTGTCTTTTCTAACATATTGTCATCTGGCTACACATATTAGAATAACTTTGTTATAATCAATCCCATATCACCACAGAATGGCTTATGGACACCAAATCTGTTACATTATAAATGAAGAAGTAGGCTTCAGAAGTCTGATGTGACACTTTCAGTGATTTCCAAATCCACTTAGTGCCAGGGTTGATATAAGGAGCCATTTGGAATAGGACTAGAAAAGTTCAAACTCGAAAGATTAGGATCCTTGCCATCCTGGAGAATATCAAGAGCATGAGGGAGCCGCCATATGTAAAGAGTAATTTCAAAATTAGACATTAACTCACTTGAAATACAGTGACCCAGCCACCCAGAACAGTGAGAAAGTCCTGCAGAAGGGGTGGTGGAGGAAGTCTTGGTGGGCATAAATTCATATCTTCAAGCTTATGTGAATCATATATCACATACTTTTCGTGGCTTTGATTTACCCAGAAATCTACAAGTCATGGTGGCACAATGCAATAGCTTGCCACCGATGAAAAGAATAAGAGAGAAGAGGTAATTCAGACTTCTTAAAATAACTGTGGGGTCAGCCGCAGTGATGGCAATAGAGCCAGCCTATAATATGATAATGGTCAACCAAGGATGCAAACACACAAAGCATGGAATGAAAAGGTGCAAAGCTTCCGGTGATTGCACAATTCTGTGCACATTAACAGCCTTTGTGAGCACCTAAGTCTAAGATGGCGGCTACGAAAACTGACCAGCAACCTCATGAGTGATAATTCCTGTGGACAAGCCAAACTTACTGTTTTGGGCAACTTAAAACAAGTATAGCCCCCGTGCTTGGTGTTTTTCGTCAACTTGACATAAACATAGACATATCTGCGAAGAGGGAATCTTAACTGGAAAATGCTCCCCTAAGATTGGCCTATAGGCCAACCCATAGGGTATTGTCTTGAATAATGATTGATGTGAGAGAGCCCATGGGTAGTTCCATTGTCTGGGCAGGTGATCCTGAGTATAAGAATCACCTTATAATAAGTATCACATGCATACGTTTTCATACACATCTCCTTTGGGATTTCTCAAAAAAAAAATTATCTGATTCCTTTAGTTTAAAATAAACCAATTGCAGCTGAAAAAAAAAAAAGAAAGAAAAGAAAACAAACTCAGCCAACAATGAAGAGCAAGCCAGTAAGCCACACTTAACTGCTGTAGCTTGTAGCTACTACTTCCGGTACCCCTGCGCTCCCTCTCACGCGCGAACACAAACACACACAGACACACACACACAGACACACACACACACACACACACACACACACACACACACACACACCTAGTTGAGTTCCCGCCCTGAGTTCCCTGCAAATGATGATGATCAGCAAACAAAAGCTAAAATAAACCCTTTCCTTCCCGGTTGCTTTGGGTTGCTCTGTTGATTGCAACACTAGGAACCCTAGCAAAGACAGCCTCAGTAAACAGTCCTTCACTGTCTTAAGGCATCTCCTTCATTACCGTGTCTGATTAATGACACGGTCCTGAATTCGGTGCTTCTATTGCAAGTATTTGGGGAAGCCACAGCCTTCTCCAAGTTATTCTTATTCTTTTTGTGTGAGTATAGAGAGCTTCTGGTCTCATTTAGTGTCCTGTTTGTAGAAGTGTGTATAGGTTTCTGCTCTCTACTTCACTGTACTACCCCAGACATTAAGAGAGAGAGAGAGAGAGAGAGAGAGAGAGAGAGAGAGAGAGAGAGAACTGCAGACCAACCTTTTTTCTTTATAATTTTTTATTTTTATTTTAGGTGCTTCTGCTTTGCTTTTTCTAAGTCTCTCTGCACTATTTTTTTTAATTCTGTTCTATTTACATTAATCATATAATCAAACAAAGTAACGTTAATCTGCCCACTGTTATTAGAAACAATTACAGGTATGTCCGCACTTGCCTCCTGTATCTGCATCATGGCAATAAACCTGCATTAGTCATTGAACATTGACAGTCTCATTACGGTTTTGTTCATTTTGATGCCTGAGCTTGACAAAGTAGCTTTTGATTCCTCGGGGGTGGGGGCAGTGGGTGGGTAACGGCAGTCTCGGAGATGAAAGCCCTTTCAAGGCAAAGAATGCTGACTGGTGAGGAAGAAATAAAGCAGCCTGTTTGAGATTTTTTTGGTTTTTGGTTTTTTTTTTGTTTGTTTTCAAACATATTCTGTAGAGGAGACAGTGTGATCTAAATGGCACGCAGGAGCCAAAAACGTGGACACTCTTTGCAGAAAGAAACGGCGTACTTCAAATACTCCACAGATGTTCTCTAATAAAGAACACTCAGCCGAGTTCTGTTGGCGAATACAGCTTCCTCTGGAGCAGAAGGGCCCTTTGTAAGGCCAAGCCCAAATCATAACCATCTGAGAAAACCTGCAGCTCCAACCGCCACCTTTGAGATGACCCTCCCATGTCCCCCATCTCTACCCTTCTAAGTGCATGCTTTGCAGTCTTAACAATAGTGTGTGCCTCTGAGAGGCTCGTGTCTCCTGCCCAAAGCAGCTTCCCTTTCCCTGTGCTCATCATCACAAGACATGTCAACAGACATGACTGCCCTGTGTCAGGTTTGCTGTGTTCACAGGGGGGGCCTAGTGTAGGGCATAAATGGCATGTCCCCTCAAAGGTCCAGGGGAGGACAATGACGCATGAAGACCATAGGTTAAAAATGGGCTGTTACAAGCATTGGAAGTAGTGGTGGCGGTGAGGCAAATGTTCCAAGAAGGAAATGTTGGGAAATAAAATTAAGATAGGAGGGTGGGGGAGCAGGTACACTGAATCCTGGGGAAACAAGCTTAAGTCAAACTTCCATCGTAGCCCAGAAAGTACTTGGACTCTTCTTCCACATCTTGAGAGACTGGTGGAAATAAAAATGAGGTAAGTTTGACAAACAGAGGGGATCCTGCCTTTATTTAAGCTGTGGATAATGAGGTTTTAACGTGTATTCTCATTTCCTGAAATGAACTGGAAAATTATTTTTCTTTTATAATTAAATTTGACCTTCCATAATTTCATACATGTACACAGGGCACCCTGATTGCTCTCGCTACCCACCCTCCTCTCTATTTTCCCACCCCCTCTCTTTTCTCTATGATTCTCTTTATTACATTGATGTCTATTTGTTCTGTCTTGTAACCCACTGTGTTTTAATAGGACCGTCTATGTGGCCATAGGTTTACAGCTATACCCACAGCTTCCATGAATTTATAGTTGCAATAGTTGTGTCATGACTAGACAACAGCATTCTACAGTCTGTCTATCTTCCAACTCTTGCATTCTTCCTGCCTCATTTTTTCCAGAGTTCTCTGAGCCTTAGATGAGGTGATGATAGACAGTCTTATCTGGAGGAGAACCCCCAATCATCACCTACTTTCTCCATCTTGGGTAGTCATGGGTTTGCCTTCACTGTCATTACAAAGACAGGATTCTCTGGTTAAGGCTGAGAGAAGCTTTTTGTTTGGGGGTATACTCACACATATTTAGTAGACTGTATAACCCTATGTTAATTTAGCTGAACAATAGCAGCGAGTTGGGCATGGATGCTATCAGATCCAGAAGTCAGTAGGTTTAACCCTTAAGAGTCATACCATTATTTTTCTGAGATAGTTCCAGTATTTGCTAAAGTGGCCATATTTACTCACTATTACATTTAAAGAATACTGAACATTGTCATCTGAGCTTGTCACTGTTGAGAAATTGCTTGTGGACTTTCCAAGGAGTAGGCAATTTTTTATGAAGAAGTTGAATGTTAGCCAAAATTACCTGGCAATTGCAAAATAAAATTAGTGTTCACTAGAATACTAAACCACTTGCCTCCTGATCCTAAAAAACGAGACAGTCCCAAGCACAAATTAGAAGACAAATTAGTAATCTCGAGAAACATGAAGAGACAGTGAGAGAATCCTGGAGTGACTGGAGACTCAAGGTCTCCTCCTATGTTGCTTACTGATGTAGTGAAGGTGAACCAGTCACTTGATCTCTGATCCTTCATTCCTTAATGTGAATAACTTGGGACTTGGACCTGCTATCTACCTGAGCATCAGATGTTACAAATGTACTATACTTCAGCCCATTGACTGCACTGACTCTTCTCGATAGCTTCATGAGGCAAGTCCTATCATTCTCCACGCTGACAGATGAAGACAGAAAAGATAAAGAGGCCATGTGCCAAGCACCATTGTGTGATGGGATGTCTGTACAGCTGCTTCCAGCATGGCCTGGGTCAAGGTTCATTTACCAGCCCTACCATGGGCTAGCTTGGGGTAGCTGTGCCACCTTGAGCAAGTTGCTTAATCTCTGTGCTTTAGCAACATGAGGACACTTTAGGTCACTTGAACATGCAGGATAATGGCCATGCAACTATTTGCTGAATAGCTACTCAAGCTACTAAAGCGAAACACAGAATGCTGCTCGTCTCAAAGGTCCCTTGTCAGGGTCTCAACACTCTATGGTTGAACTAAAATATTACTTATTGGCTTACCCCTGTACAAAGGTGGGAAACAGAGACAAGCTAGCTGCAGAGCATTTTAGCAATAATGAAATGCTAAATGACTGCCCTGGCTCCTAAACCCCATTCTCCAAGAACGCATTGCTGCTGATGCTGCCAGAGTGTCTGCGTGATTGGGAATCTATGAATGCACTCCTAGGCATCTTTGCAAACAGAAAGAGATCAGCACAATGTTTGTGTGGTGGTGCCTTGAAATTAAGTCTGCAGGATCTTGCCAGTCTGTGAGTGATTTGGAACCTTTAATATCGCTTAAGTTTTGAGTTTGTTGTAATTATCTGTGGCAAATGAAAAGGTTTTTTAGCTGTTCAATCAACCATGGTGCTCTTTTCCTTAACTGCGTGCGTTTTTGATCACTTATTTGGAAACATTCACTTCCATGGTGCTTCTGACAATTGTAAATTCATGTCTGGGATATAGCGCTCACTTAACTTCATAATAACCTGGCAGAAAGTCCAAGATATCTTGTAAAATTGGTTGATATACTAAAATTTTGATATTCTATGATTCTTGTGTATTATATACCAACACACTACAGTTTAATCATTCAGTTTTGAACTGATTATGGACAATATGGTAAGCATATTTATCAACTTGTTTTCCAATACTCAACGCGGTTTAAAAACATATAAAAAGTCTCAGATTGTGCCATTCAGAGGGGAACAAAGATCACAGGAGCTCAGTTTTTGAATAAACATTTTTTAAAGGGAATCAGAAAGCTGGTGCTAGGACTGGTATAAGATACTAATAAGTTGGCGAAACCCACTCTCTAACTGTGTTCGGTGGACTAGGTGTCCTGCCAGCTGCAGAGAAGTGTGGGAACAAGGCTGATTCCTCATTCTGCTTCAGAGAATATTCCACTATTCTTGGTCTCACGTGGCAAGCCAACCTGGAACGTGGTTCACACAGTTTTGTGCAGATTTAAAAGACGGTTGCCATTGGAAGGTTCTGTGGTCGCCTGACCATATCTTTGTGCTGCTAATAAAGAGAGCAGTGCGAGGCCCCACTTCCTTAACCCCCCTGCCTAGCCTACTTTCAGTGATAGTAGCTGACAATGTAATACTCATTCAGCGGCTGATTATAATTAAAAATATCAGAATAATTAAAGTCCTCAGCTTGACAAGCAGAGCCATAACTTTGCCTTCAGACATTCCTCTCTAATTAGTTAATTAATCCTAATGCAAATTATAAGCAATAATTAGTCAGCCAAGCTTGACATAAAAGTCTGCTGACTTACGGCTAAAAGGCTTTCTGGTTGCTGGTTTGTAGTTTCTAAAGGTGCCTTTTTGTCCATTCGTGGTTTCTGCATCCATCCACTTCGAACTTTTTGCTAACACACAGATACTCAAAGCAATCTGCGCTGGAGAAGGCACAGCGATAAAAACCTGCATTGCTACAGGCACTGTCCAGGCTGACATAATAAATTGCAGGTTCAGTATCCATATTGAATATCAATATGGAGTATTTTCCAACTCGGAGAGAAACGCCAACGTGAGAAAGGTATAGATAAGGTGAGGACAGTGTGACCTCAAGCATGTTCTGTGACATACTCCATTGTCTTGTGCACCAGAGCAGTGTGATGCTTTTCAGCATGGGCCAAGAAACTGAGTCAGAACACAGCATACCAGCAATTTGTCATCTGTAACAGAAATGCTAGCTTTGGGTCTAGGGTTTTGGTGCGTTTAAATATCTCTGGAACCTCGTCAGTTTAATTTGAATTATCTACTGGTAAATCAATAATTGACTCTTATCTTTATTTATAACTAAAACTAATGTGTAAACTATCCTTCCCTAAAATCAACAGAGATATTGAAGTTTGGTCTTATAGACGTTGTTCTACATCTTGACTGTCCAGTGGCCAAGAAACCAACCTAAGCAGAGCTTCTACTGGGGTACCAACAAATGAAGGAAGAAATTAGCCAGAAACATACTCTTCATGAGCTATCCTTGACCATAATAGAAATAATATTTCAGTATTTTGACTTAAACTTGAAATCTTCTCACTGAATCCTTCCCTCTTGCCACATGACTGCTTTTCTTTGGACTTGGGGTTGTTTTAGGACTTCCGCTGGCTAAAGGGTAAAAAGAAGGGGCTGAGAATTTAGTTATAAACTTAGGCCTCAAGTTGCCTTGTATATTTTTCCTTTCTCACTTGAAACTCTGTCTCCTTGAGGAGATTTATTGACAGCAGCTTCTGACAGGATAACAGAGAACATGGTAGAGATTAGCCATCTTTCCTGGAGCCATTGGCCATAACTAGATGAAGTCAGTTGCATGTAGGCAAACGAGAAAACCTAGCACAGCTAAGCCAAGCCAATCATAACTATAACAGTCAACCATCCAATCTATAAACCTGTGATATAAATTTTATTTAAGCATGCTTTCAATGCAGTAACTGTGTGACACAGACATTAATAAGACAGATTTCTATAGTGTCTCATATTTAAGGAAAACATGAGGATGAAGGACACTACAAGACGTACAGAAGGACACCACAAGGCGTACAAGATCAACTAACTTTGACCCATGGTGAGTCACAAAGACTGAACTCCCAACCAAAAGGCATGCATGGGTGGAACCCAGGCCCCCTCCAGATTTATAGCAGATGTACAGCTTCATATGAGTCCCCTGGAAATCAGACCAGGGGCTGTTTCTGACTCTGTTGCTGCAATTGGACCCCTGTCCCAAACCTGGACTGCCTTGTCAGGCCTCACTGGCAGAGCATGGGTTTAGACCTGCTTCAAATTGACGTCCCAGAGCAGCGTGGCACCCGAGAGAGTCTTCTGCTTTTCTGCGGCGAAGAGGAGGGGTCATGGGTGGAGAGATTTGTGAGGGTACGACTTGGACAAGAGGAGGGAGGAGGTGGCTATCAGGATGTGAATAAATAAATAAATAAATAAATAGGAAAAAATGAAAAGAAACAGAGCAAGAGGCTTTTTATCATTTCTACAATGATCTCCGGGAAGTGTGTAACAAAGTATCAAAGGGTCAGCTCTGAAAACATTTGTGCAAGTAACATTATAGGGAAATAACATGCTAAAAATAGGTACATATATGTATATATATGTATATGTGTATACATATATACATGTATGTACACACACACACACACACGCACGCACACATACATATGGAAGCTTTAACAATTAATGAAAAAGAGGCCATGAATTTGAAGAGAATGGAGCGATATATAGGAGAATTTAGAAGGGGAAAAGGGAAAGTAGCAATATTGTAATTATATTATAATCACAAAAATGAAATCAAAATCTCAATAATCTTTAATAAGATTGTAAATGTGCCATGTCTCTCCTGCTCATCAGAAGATTAAGGATATCAGAGTGTATTTTTAATGTTGGCATTTCTTCTTCAACTTCTCCAAATTTCCCTTTTTTTTTTTTTTTTTTTGGTTTTTCAAGACAGGGTTTCTCTGTGTAGTCCTGGAACTCACTCTGTAGACCAGGCTGGCCTCCGAACTCAGAAATCCACCTGCCTCTGCCTCCCAAGTGCTATAATTTTCCCATTTTACATAAAATATTGTTCCAACATTTGTCAGACTAAGATGCTTTCTTTAATATGGCCCCAGTGCACTCTCCACACCCAATTTCACCATAGCTTTCTCCATTCTAAATTGTCAAGATACGTTCTTCTTCCTCACATCCCATTACTTACAAAGCAACCATAAGCTGGATCTCACCCACCACACTAATAAAACATGTTTCAAGCTGGCTTTAAGTGACTCTCCCATTGTCAGATGCAATGATGCCTCCCTCCATCTTTCCTTGAGCTTTTGTACAAATTTTGCTCAAATAGAATATATGTTCACATAAATCTATATTTATACACAATGATATGTTACAATTTCAGTATTCATATTGGTTTCCTTCTGCTGCTGTAAAAAGGATTGAAATTGGTGGCTCAAGCAGAGACATTGAGGAAGATGCAGTTATACAGATCGAGAGCCCAGAACTGGCTTTCAGAACAGAAGCCAAGCAGGTGGAAAGCTGAGCTCTTTCTGGAGGTCTAGTGGAAGAAGTCACTTCTCACCCTTGACTAGTTTTGAGCAAATGGTCACATCCTTAACTCAACAATCTTTCATGTTTGAAGTCATCATTCCAACCTTCATTTTACTGGCACATCTCTGACTCTGAACTGCTTAATTCATCCTGTATAAACCTGTGTGGTGACAATGGGCCCATCTGGATAACTGAGACTATCTCAAGGTAGTTCAACACAGCTACAAATTCTTCTTTGCTATGCACAGTAACATTCACTGATGCCAGGATTTAAGAAATTGACATTTCTTGGGGACTACTGTTCTATTTAACATGCCTGATAACAATTACTCAAAACTCAACTGTTACTAGAACCTCAAAACCCTTTTACGTTGCCTTGAGTCCATGCCTACTTCTATGTGTAACCAGTATTCTGCTTTCTAAAGCCTAAAGATACATTTTGAATTTATTTATTGATAAGCATGTAGTATATCTGACTTTTTCTGGTCAATGTTCAGATTACATTTGTTTTTACTACAATGTGATATCCCAACATATGAACATTCTTTAACACACTTTGTCCTTCAGTTATTGGTAAACACTTGGAACATTTCCAGTTCTTAGCTATTCTGGATATGGATGTGATGAACATGCAAATATAACTTAGACATCACACAGAAACACATGTTTCCTTTCAATTGCAACAGATAATCTTTTGCAATGTGTGTGTGTCAAATTCTGTCTTCCTTCTGATGTCAGACAGTGTTCTCCCTCCTAAAGTCTCATTGTTCTGACTACTATAAAGTGCTTGACACTTCAGACTTTAAACTTTGCTCCTTGACAATTAGAGCATTATTGTCCTAAATTAATTTTCAGGATTTCTATTCATCTTCTTTCTCAGTTTATACAGGTGCACTCTCCATCTCTACTAGACCTCACACTAGTTTTTTTCTTATATCTCTGTCACGTAAATTATCTTTCAATTTTATTGTTTCTATTGTAGTGTATCACAGAGATCTTTACTATTTTGTCTCTGATAATTGTTCCAACACAACTAGAGGTAAAGATTGACTTCCTACAAAATTGCCATGTTTGTGTCCACATTTCCAAACCTTCTTAATGAGAATGAAGCCTACAATAGAATCAGGAAATAGAGAGTGCACAGAATGGATACTTGTACTTCAAATGTAACATCTTCTCTCGAATTCCCTGCATCCCATCTTCTGTTGTTTTTGTTTCTCTCCTTATTTGAAAATGTTAAGGTGCTTCTCAGCCATCCAAATTTCTTCAGGTGAAAATTCTTTGTTTAGCTCTGTACCCCATTTTTTAAAAGGGTTATTTGGTACTTTGGGGTCTAACTTCTTGAGTTCTTTGTATATATTGGATATTAGCCCTCTGTCGGATGTAGGGTTGGTGAAGATCTTTTCCCAATTTGTTGGTTGCTGTTTTGTCTTTCTAACAGTGTTCTTTGTCTTACAGAAACTTTGTAATTTTATGAGGTCCCATTTGTCAATTCTTGATCTTAGAGCATAAGCTATTGGTGTTCTGTTCAGGAAATTTCCCCCTGTGCCCATGTCCTCCAGGGTCTTCCCGAGTTTCTTTTCTATTAGTTTCAGTGTGTCTGGTTTTATGTGGAGGTTCTTGATCCACCTGGAGTTGATCTCAGTACAAGGAGATAATGGCTGAGAAGCACCTTAAGAGATGTTCAACATCATTAGTCATCAGGGAAATGCAAATCAAAACAACCCTGAGATTCCACCTCACACCAGTCAGAATGGCTAAGATTAAAAACTCAAGAGACAACAGGTGCTGGCTAGGATGTGGAGAAAGAGGAACACTCCTCCACTGTTGGTGGGATTGCAAGATGGTACAACTGCTCTGGAAATCAGTCTGGTGGTTCCTCAGAAAATTGGGCATGACACTTCCAGAAGACCCTGTCATACAACTCCTGGGCATATACCCAGAGGATTCCCCTGCATACAATAAAGACACATGCTCCACTATGTTCATAGCACCTTATTTATAATAGCCAGAAGTTGGAAAGAGCCCAGATATCCCTCAAAGGAGGAATGGATACAGAAAATGTGGTATATCTATACAATGGAATACTACTCAGCAATTAAAAATAATGAATTCATGCAATTTGTAGGCAAATGGTTGGATCTGGAAAAATATCATCCTAAGTGAGCTAACCCAATCACAAAAGAATACACATGCAATGCAATCACTGTAAGTGGATATTAATGCGCCCAGAAGCTCTGAATACTCAAGGCACAATTAGCAAATCAAAAGATTCCCAAGAAGAAGGAAGGAGAGGACCCTGGTCCAGAAAAGCCTGGATCCAGTTTTGTAGGAAAGTATCAGAACAGAGAAATGGAGTTGGGGGGTGATTGGGGAATGGGCAAGGGAAGAGGACTTATGGATCATATGGTGAGGGGGGAACTGGGAAAGGGGGAAGCCTTTGGAATGTAAACAAAGGATATAGAAAATAAAAATAAAAAAGAAAATCTTAGAAATTATTGAAAACAGTGCCCAAATATGGAAGGACACTAAGTAGATAATTGGTGATTAGAAGGCACACACTTGGTATATATGCTCCATTATATATGAAGCATAGCGTCATAGTACTAAGCCACAAAGACCAGGAGGCAGTGTGCTACATTGGTTAGCCTTTTATGGAAAACCTGTAAACTGTTAGCTTGAAATGAAATGCTGTAGTAACGAATTCCTTAAACATGTGAAATATGTGGCATCAAAACAGATATAGCAGTCTGTTGAGTTTAAGTCATTTAAAAACATGGAGTAAGACTGTCTCCTAAAATACATGAGAATGAGCCAATGTATTATGCTGTAAGTTCTAAAGGTGGTAGTTGTTCAGTACCAGTGTATGTTTGCTACTATTGACTGTATATAGCAAGAAAAATTCAAAAAGAGATTTAGTCATGAGAAACTTGCTTTACCATCTGGATTCAGTAGAACAGAGAGTAAAATTCAAGATGGCAAAAGACCAGGAGAAAACATTTTATAGACCCCAGGAAACAAGAAGGAAAGACCGATAAATTTTTTGACAAATAAAAGACCATTAATATCGAGCCCTGAGCAATGGGTTGGTCTTTGCAGTAGAACTAAATAACCTTTAAAGCAGATACCTTTAAATTGACAGGTAATAGATACACAACATAGAGAAACAGAAAAATAGGTCATATTTGAGCCTAATGTTCAGGAAAGAAAATTAAGTATTGTTGATGCTACCTTGCACTGACTGCATAAAAGCGAGTCATAAATCTTTTAAGTTTTTATGGATAGATTGGTTCTTTTTTTGAAGAAAACTCTATTGAGCAGATATTAAGAGCCCCTAACTACTCAATTTTGAAACAGCCCCTGCTTACAAAGGAGAAGATATCTTCTATACACATATAGCACCAAGGAGGAATGAGTTCCCATTATGAATTTTAGAAGTATAAACATGATAATATACAAGGTCAAAGATCTGTAGAGAGGAGAATCATGAAGGGAAATGGTTGGAAGTTACTTCCAGACATTACATACAACCCAAAGATTTCATCAAACTACTTAAAAGAAGCCTCTGGTGCTCCACCATACATAAAAATCATGGACTACATAAAAATCAATAGACTAGACCAATAGTATTATCGTCCGTGGCATTATGCCATATCCTAAGTGGGGGTGTATAGTGGTTATTATAATGCATTTCTTAGGGCCAACAGAAACCTAAAGTCTTTAATTTCTTAGATGTGATCAGTAATGACTACTGCCCTCAATTGGTACTTTTTGACCATTTCAGCTAAACACAATTGCTCAAACTATATCCAATGCTTTGCTACTCTCTACATGTCATCCAGAGCCTCAAAGTGGTCAGCCAAGGGTAGAACTATTTAGCTTCCTCACCTTAATTTTGCTATAAATCTGAAGAGCTTCCATACTCATCACGAACTTGGATGAACTTTATCTTTAGAATACATCCCTCGCCCCAACCTTCAAATCCTCTCTGCATAGTGATTTCTACATGGCACACTTGCTTCTTAGTGAATGAACCTCTGGCAGGAACTACATTCTCATCAAGTTGTTCTTGCCTCTATATTTTATATTAAGTGGAGATGGGGTAGGGATACCTTTGTATCCTTGTTTAAAGATATCAATGTCCTGTTTGATTAATACCTGGAGATCTGGGATGTGAAGGAGTATGTAGTAATTGAAAGGACTTTGGCTACAGTATATGAATACCTGTTGACCACAGGGCATACTGTGGCACAGAATACCAGTATTCACCTATATTTCTTCTTCTGTAGAGTAGTATGTGTCCACAAACAATTTTAAAATCGATTGAGAGCTGTGCTTGATATCACTAGAATATTTTATTCTAAAATGTACTTTCAATTGTCTAACATATTCTTAAAAGATACTTTAACAAATGTTTTTATTTTCATTTTGTTATTAGTCCATTCTTAGTGTCTTCACTGATGCCATTGAAGAAGAGGTAAGAGGTGCGTAATGAATGAGATAGGAAAAGAAAAGTCCTGCACATTTCATTTCAGAGAATGTATCTAACTAACACAATGGCAGCTCTCCCAACTAAAATGAAAATGTGTCCCTTATGCTTTTAGAGCTACACTGACCAAAAAACTCATATGTAAAACATTAAAAAAGAAAATCGACCCATTATGAATCTCTGTCAAGCCATATGGTATTTCCAAGTGTCCAAACTCTGTACGGAAAAAAAAAAGAAAGAAAGAAAAACACAGATAGTAACTGCCCCTTTAATGATTCCTGCTTCTCCCTTTCCCTCCAGCGGGCACTTATTCTTATCATCCTCTTCATCCAATAGTATTTATTAAATGGCCACATTTGCATGGCACCGTACCTGTGAGTTTCCATTTCTCTCCAAGGAAGATTTCCTGGTTTAGAAGTTTTAATGACTGCTTCTTTGAAAATGTCTTAAGAGGGTTTTGACTGTAATTCCCTTTCTCCTAGCTCTTATTTAATAGGTACCAATGCCTATCTTTTGCCTGGGGTCTTGGGTTAGGGAATGGAAGATTCATTAACCATGGTGAGTTATGGATTTCAATGCCCTGGCTACTTCATTTCTCATATCCAAGTAGATCATTTCCTCCCTAGTCCTTCCAAGCCCAAGGAGGCATATATTGTAAGTAGCCTTAATCTGCTTCATTAGAACAATTTTTTTAACATTATAAGATTGATACCACCAATATTACCATATTACTTCTGGTGACATGCATGGCAGAATAATAATGCTCTCATACTAGCTGGCAGTAATAGAGTGATTGGAGTTGGAGTACTAAAGTAAAATCATATAATTTTTAGAGCTTGGAGACATTAAAATTAATCTCATTTTCAGATAGAGAAACCCATATCTAAGGAGGTGAAATCCTTTGCCTAAGTTTACATACTAGGACTAGTGTCTGACTCCAGTGATTAACATTCATAAGCTAATGTGTTCTGCTACCACTGTATTTCAAATAAGGCAGAATGCTGTTGACAGAAAGGAAGGATCTCATCGTTAT
This sequence comes from Apodemus agrarius, assembly GCA_964023405.1. NCBI lineage: Eukaryota > Metazoa > Chordata > Mammalia > Rodentia > Muridae > Apodemus > Apodemus agrarius. Next base: position 25,053,630 of record OZ030014.1, read on the forward strand.
GGATCCAGGAAAGGATAGCAGAGCCTTCTAAGTTTATAAGATACAGGTATATAATATGTTACAAAAGCCATATATATATAGGAAGTCCAACTTGGATACTATCCAGGCATAATGTTGTCTGTTTTTGTTTCCTCTCTTTCTGTTTCAGTGAGTAGTCTTTCTAGGCCTTAACTCCTGCAATTCTAAGAGAAGATTCTTTCCCTATAACACCAGTTGTGTCCTCCTGGGAAAAAAGTTTCTCATCGATTCCCATTGTATTGTCTGGCTTTCAGGGCCAACTAAACTCTTCAGACAAAATACACCCATAAAAAATTGGTAACAGACTCGTCTTCAGAATTAGCTACATGGAAGACTGTAAAGGTGATCATTTATTTTATTTTTACTCCATCCCTAAATCATTGTTTTCCAACTGGGATGATTTTCTTCTTCTCTGTGGCAAGTTTAGCAATACGGGAGACATTTTCTAGTACTTCAGCTGAGGGATTACTTCAGTTTAGTGACTAAAGAAAAGAAGGTAGGGCAATATTTGACAGTGCACAGATCAGACCTTGTCACAGAAGGGCCCCAGTCTAAGAATCCATGTGCAAAGGTTGAAGAAGGTGCTTTGTGGTTCTCCTTCCCCCACCCATAGCCACTCACATAATGAACCTGCAAGTTAATAAATTCTCGTCTTTCTTTGTCCACAGAGGACTTTGGAAGACTATAGGAAAAGAAGACCCTTAGCTTTATAAGTCCAAAATGAGAGAATATAAAATAAGAATTGTTATTTTATATTTTATTGGGTTGGTAGAAACTGATAAACTATCACAGTAGTTGTATGGACAATGGTAGAGCTTCAAAATGAGGTATGGAGTTTATTATAAGTGTCATGTATGCAAATGAATCTTAAGATCTAAAATACAGGAAGCACACTATGGTTAATATTATACTATAAAATAAAAACTTATTAAAAATCTGTTATTTTTATCAGAAAATAATGAAAGCATGTGTAGAACATATTAATTTGCTTGACTGTAATAAATTCACTATGTATTTATAATATATGTATATCTATTTAAAACATGTATAAGTGAACTGCATGTAATATAAAACTTAAAATAAAACTCTTCTTCTTTGAGTGCCTCTTACATTGGAAAATACAGCTTAAATGTGTGGCATAGTTCTAAGTGTCAATAAACAAAGGTTAGATTTCTAAAGAGATTTCAGATATAAGGACAACAGGTGCTTCTAGTCTAGAATCTTGTATAGGACCCTAATTTCATGAGAGAGTGGAAATTGTTTACTAATGTTTGGTTCATGTTATTTTTTTTTAACTTCTTTAAGTCTGTTTTAGTAGAATATGTGAAAATAATTGCTCTTGGTGCTAATCACCCATTAGATACTTATTGAACAAAAAATATACTAAAATAATAGAGTTGTTTTCTTGAAAAGACAGAAAGATTAGGAAAGCTATAACAAAAACTGATCAATAAGCAGAAGAGATAAATTAATAGAATTGAATAGTATGGAGGGATGCTACAACAGATTCCAGTGAATCCAGGATCATTAAGGAATTCTTTCATATGTCTATTTTTAAAAACTGAAAAACTTAGAAGAAATGGATGTTTGTAAGCACCTACTATATACCAAAACTCAAGATGATGTGAACCACTCAAACATGTACATAGAAATCAAAGAGTTTGAAGCAGTTACATAATATTACCCCATAAAAGAAAGCTTAGGATCAGGCATTGCCCTCTGGTTAAGGGATGGGGACACCTACCCATCTCCAAAATTTTAACTCAGAATTGCTCTTGTCTAAAGGAAATGCAGTGACAAAGAGTAGAGCAGAGACTGAAGGAAAGAGCATCCAGACACTGCCCACCTGGGGATCCATCATGCATACACGAAACCCAGACACTATTGCTGATGCCAAGAAGTGCTTGCTGTCAGGAGCATGGTTCCACTGTCTCCTGAGAGGCTCTGCCAGATTCTGACCCATACAGATGAAGATGCTTGCAGTCAACCATCAGACTGAGCCCAGGGACCCCAATGGAGGAGTTAGGGGAAGGATGAAGGAGCTTAAGGGGTCTTATCTGGCATCAATGGGAGGGAAGGCCCTTGGTGTTATGAAAGCTTGATACCCCAGTGTAGAGGAATGCTAGGGTGGTGAGGCAGAAGTGGGTAGCTGTGTGGTGGAGCACCTTCATAGAAGCAGGGTAAGAGGAGGAGAATGGGGGGTTGCAGAAGGAAAACCAGGAAATAGATAACATTTGAAATGTAAATAAATAAAATATTGAATTAAAAAAGAAAAAAAAAGAAAAAAGAAAGTTAATTTTCACACCATTCCTCAAAGTGGAAAGAGGCAGAACACTACCAAAATCATTCTACAAAGTTAGTCATACTCTGACACCAAAACTGAAAATGAGTACAATAAAACAAATAGAAAGAAAGAAAACTTTAAAACAATTTCCCTCATAAACATAGACAAAATGTAAAATTGTTGTGCAGGGGCCATGCTAATCTTCTCTGTATCATTTGAATTTTAGTACATGTGCTGCCAAAAACAGGCAGCATACACCAGTTGATATGAGGCCCCCAACACATACACAGCACAGGACTACTGGGTCTGGGTTCATTCAGAGAAAATGCACCTAACCATCAAGAGACTAAAGGCCCCAGGGAGTTTAGAGATGTGCTGGGGTGGGACTGGAAGGGTGGGTACATCCTCCTGGAGACTGGGGAGTGGAGAAGAAATATGAGATGGGGAACAGTCAGAGGATGATCTGGGAGGGGGATAAAATCTGGAGTGTAAAAAAAAAGATAAAATTTTAAAAATGTAAAATTTTATAAATTCCTATTCAAAGACACTTAAAGATAACCAAAGAGAACCGTACACCATGGTCAAGTCAGTTTCAAAGCAAGGAGTATGAACTTGGTTCAACTTGTACAAATTCATGTTAATGCAATACATAAATGGTTTTTAAAAACTGGAAATTGCATGACTATAGCAATGCATTCAAAAGAACTTGAAAAAAATTCTTCCTTTTCCTTATTAAACATCTGAAGAAAAGAAGAATAGAAGGTAAACCTAAATGTAATGAAGACTATAAACAAGAAACCTATAGCCAACATATCCTAAATGGGAAAGAACTGAAAACATTTCCTGTACTACCAAGAATTAAAAGTTAGCTCTTTGAGAAAATCAATAATATTGACAAGCCTTTTTACAAATTAAGTAAAATGCAGAAATATAATATTAAATTAACAAAAAGGGGGACATATCAGAAACTGAAGAAATCTAGAGACTCATAAGAACACACTCACTTTACAAACATCCGCTCCAACAAACTGAAAAATTTAAATGAAATTGATAACATTCTTGATGCATACTACCTACCAAGGTTAAATCAGGATCAATATAAAATTTAAGCATACATGTAAGTCCTAGAAGTCTTTAAATTCTCCCAACCATAAAAGGCCAAAGCCAGATGACTTGGGAACAGAATTATAAAGAATAGTTAATGTCAATTCTCCTCAAATTATTCCAAAAATTAGAAACAAACAAAACAACAACAACAACAAAAACAACACACCATTTCTCAATTCATTGTATGAGACCACAGTTGTTCTGATACCCTAACCACATAAATACACAACACAGATGCAGGATTGTTCAAGATATGTAAATCAATAAAAGTAGTCCACCAAAGAACAAAAAAAGAAAAGGACAAAAACCCATGATTATGTCATTAAATTCAGAAGGGGCCTTTTGCAAACTCCAACTCACCTTCAGAATTAAAGCCTTGAGATGAGGGATACAGGAGGATATATGTCAACATAATAAAGGCAATATACAGCAAGCCCAAAGAAAGTCAACATCAACTTAAATGGAGAGAAACTCAAAACAATCTTACTAAAATCAGGAATAAGACAAGGATATCCCACTTTCTCCATACTTATTCAATATAGTATTTGAAATCTTAGCAAGAGCAATGAGGCAACTGAATGAGATGAACAGGATACAAATTGGAAAGGAAAAAGTCAATATCTTTATTTGTAGATGATTATATATATATATATGTATATATATATATATATATATATATATGACTTGATAAATTCTACCAAGAAACCCCTACAGTTCATAAACACTATTAACAAAGTAGATGGATACATTAATTCACAAAAGTCAGTCAGCCCCCCTATATAAATTTAAATGACTGAGTTCAACATCCTTAGTCATCAGAGAAATGTAAATCAAAACTGCTTTGAGATCTCATCTTACACCTGTTAAAATGGCTAAGGTCAACAGCTCATGCTCTTACTGTCAAGGACATGGGGGAACAAACTGGTGCAGCCACTGTGAAAATCAGTGTTGCAATTCCTTAGGAAGACTGGACTAGATGTACTTCAAGATCCACTTATACTGCTCTTGGGCATTGTGGTGGTTTGAATATGCTTGGACCAGAGCACTTTTAGGAGGTATGGCCTTGGTGGAGGAAGTGTGCCAATGTGGGGGTTTCAGCTTTTTCTAGGTGTCTGAGGCCATTCTCTTCTGGCTGCAGTTAGATCAAGATGCAGAACTCTCAGTTCCTACTTCAGTACAATATTTACCTAGATACTGTCATGCTTTTTCACCTTTATGATAATGAACTGAAGCTCTGAAACTGTAAGCCATCCTTGACTAAATACTATCCTTTATAAAGTTGTCTTGAACATGGTGTCTTTTCATAGCAATGGAAACCCTAAGACAGTCAAATACCCAAAAGAGACTTCATCCTACCACAAAGACACTTGCTCCACCATGCTCATTACTGTTCCATTCATAATAGCCAGAAACTGGAAAAGTACTAGATATCCCCCACCAGAAGACCAGACAAAGAAAATGTGGTACATTTACACAATGGAGTACTTCTTGTCTATTTGAAAAAAATGGTGTCATGAAGTTTGCAGGCAATTGAATAGAACTAAAAAATAATATCAGGCAAGTTATCTCAGACCCAGAAAGACTAGTATGGTATATTATCTGTTAAGTTAATTACAACCAAGCTAATAGAACAATAGAGGGTAGGTACAGAGTAAGAGATTAGAATAAACAGATCTTGTTAAGAAAGGGAAACTGGATAGGTAATTATGGATGTGGGATCTTGAAGAAGAGGATCAAGTCAGGAGAGAGAGGGGGGAGAGAGAGAGGGAGAGAGATAGAGATAGATAGAGATAGATAGATGAGAGAGAGAGAGAGAGAGAGAGAGAGAGAGAGAGAGAGAGAGAGAGGAGGGAGGGAGAGAGAGAGAGAGGAGGGAGGGAGGGAGAGAGAGAGAGAGAGAGAGAGAGAGGTGAAGACGTTTAGGGGATAACAGCTTAAATTATGGGACATTTAAGTGATATCTTTTGTCACATCTTATTTTGTTACATTTTAATATTATCTCATAGAAGCCTGTTAGTTTCTAATGAGAGACAAAAAGGGAGTATATCTGGAAGGGAGAGAAGGTGGGGAAGAAAATGGGAGTAGAAGAATAGCAAACTCTAATTGGGATATATTATTTGAGAAACAAATCTATATGCCATAAAAGGAAAAAGATAACATGGCAATTTTTTTTATGTTCACTGATCTTGTTCAATACAGTGACCTAAGCTAAAGGTAAAACTAAAATAAAAAGAGAAAGAAAAATGGGGATTACTATTCAGCCATTAAAAACAATGAATTCATGAAATTCTTAGAGAAATGGATGGAGCTGGAGAACATCATACTAAGTGAGGTAACCCAGTCTCAAAAGAATACCCATAGTATGCACTCACTGATAAGTGGATATTAGCCTAGAATCTTGGGACACCAAAGATACAATCTGGAAAGGCTCGAAGCATCAGTGTAGGGGAATACCAGAACAGGGAAGTGGGAAGGGGTGGATGGGGGAACAAGGAGACGGAAAAGGGCATGTGGGACCTTTGGGGGGCAGGGAACCAGGAAAAGGGAAATGAAATGTAAATATAGAATATATCCAATAAAAATTTAAAAATATAATTCAAATTATTTTTAATTTTGGATGACTTCTTCCTCACACTTAACTTGCTCATGACTCAACCAGAAAACTCTTAGATCTGATGCACACATTCAGCAGCATAGCAACACCATTGCCTTTGAAATCCCAGTTATGATTTTCACAGTATTCCAGCAAAAAATTCTACAAGTCCTGTGGCTGCACAGAAGATCCTGAATAACCAAAACAATCCTAAATGAAAGTGCAACTCCAGAGCCATCATAATGCCTGACCTCAAACTATAGTGTTTGGTGAAACAGAACACCTCAAATTTCACTTTTATTTATTGGTAAATAGAAATCTCCTGTGTATATGAATTATATTTTCGTTATGCATTCATCATTTTGTAAACATCCAGTTTGACTCTGTTACATGGCTATTATGAAGAAAACAATGTGAGCATATATGTACAAACATCTCTGTCATAGAATATAGAATCTTTGGATATCTGTCCAGCAATGACATTGTTCTAGTGATAGATTATTGTTCTATTGTTCTATTGTTCAATTGTGAGATTGTTCTAGTGATAGCTCAGTGAAATTATATCTGTTCTGAGGGCTATAGTGAATGCCAGCTATACCAGTCTTGAATATGTAACTCAAAGATTCAAAGTCAACATTACACAGTTATTTGCACATTTATACTATTGCTGCTCTATTCATAATGTTGAACCAGTCGGGATTTCATGAACAAATGGATGGAGAAAATACAATGTGTGTTCACAATGAGACTTTTTAAGTCAATGGTAGAGGAAATAATGATATTTGTAGAAAAACCCATGAATAAGTAAACATTATATTAAAGAAAATAAGACAGTTTTAGGGCAAATATCATTTCATATAATTGTTTCTTGTTATATGATAATTTACTTCTTTTTAAAAATATTTTCTTTTTTAAAATATTTTTATTATATATATTCTTTATTTACATTTCAAATGTTGTCTCCTTTCCTGATTTCCCCTGAAAAATCCCCTAACCCATCCCCCCTCCACCTGTTCACCAATCAACCTGCTCCAGCTTCCCTGTCCTGGTATTCCCCTACACTGCTGCATCAAGCCTTCTCAGGATCAAGGTCCTCCCCTCCCTTTGATGTTCAACAAAGCCATCCTCTGCTGCCTCTGGAGCCATAGGTTCCTCCATGTGTGCTCTAAGGTTGATAGAGTCCTTGGGAGCTCTGGAGGTACTGGGTAACTCATATTGTTGTTCCTCCTGAGATTTCCCCCTCTGTATTTGTCATGCACTGGCAGAGTCTCCCAGGTGACAGCTATGTCAGGATCCTGTCAGCAAGTACTTGTTGGCATCCACAATAATGTCTGGTTTTGGTGACTGTATATGGGGTGGAACCCCAGGTGGGGCAGTCTCTGGATGGTCTTTCCTTCAGTCTTTGCTCCAAACTTTGTATCTCCTTCCATGAGTATTTTGTACCCTAAGAAGAACCAAAGTATCCACACTTTGGTCTTCCTTCTTAAGCTTCATGTCATCTGAGAACTATACCTTGGGTATTCCAAGCTTCTGAGCTAATATCCACTTATCAGTGAGTGCATACCATGTGTATTTTGTGATTGGGTTACCTCACTCAGGATGATATTTTCCAGTTCCACCCATTTGCCTAAGAATTTCATTAATTCATTGTTTTTAATAGCTAGGTAGTATTCCATTGTGTAAATGTAGCACATTTTCTGTATCCATTCCTCTGTTGAGGGACATCTTGGTTCTTCCCAGCTTCTGGCTATTATAAATAAGGCTGCTATGAATATAATGGAGCATTTGTCCTTATTACATGCTAGAGAATCCTGTGGGTATATGTCCAGGTGTGGTATAGCTGGGTCCTCAGGTCCTATGGCCAATTGTTTGAGGAACCACCAAACTGATTTCCAGAGTGGTCTTACCAGCTTGCAATCCCAACAGCAGTGGAGGAGTGTTCTTCTTTCTCCACATCCTCACCAGCACCTGCTGTCTCCTGAGTTTTTGATCTTAGCATCCTGAATGGCTTAAAAGATATTAAGGAATACTGATTGTTGCTTCATGTTATTTTTGATGTTATTTTATGTTCATATGGTTATCTTATTTTGTGTTTGTTGAAAGGAGATTACATTCTTGCTTTTTCTAGGGTGGAGTTTCCCTCCTTGTGTTTGCGTTTTCCATCTATTATCCTTTGTAGGGATGGATTTGTGGAAAGATTTTGTATAAATTGGGTTTTATCATTGAATATCTTGGTTTCTCCATCTATGGTGATTGAGAGTTTTGCATTTGTGTTCTCTTAGAGTCTGTATGTTATCTGCCCAGGTTACTCTAGCTTTCATGGTCTCTGGTGAGAAGTCTGGTGTAATTCTGTTAGGTCTGCCTTTATATGTTACTTTAACTTTTCCCTTTACTGCTTTTATTATTCAATTCTTGATCTTAGAGCATAAGCTATTGATGTTCTGTTCAGGAAATTTCCCCCTGTGACCATGTCCTCCAGGGTCTTCCCAAGTTTCTTTTCTATTAGTTTCAGTGTGTCTAGTTTTATGTGGAGGTTCTTGATCCACTTGGAGTTGATCTTAGTACAAGGAGATAATGGCTGAGAAGCACCTTAAGAGAAGTTCAACATCATTAGTCATCAGGGAAATGCAAATTAGAACAACCCTGAGATACAATTTTTATAGCTCTTGAAAGACAAATTCTCAACTTTATATGCAAAACAAAAAAAGAAGATAATCAAGCCATTTATAATATTGCCTGACTTAAATGAAGAAAGCACAAGGGGGGGAGGAGAAAAATATACTTACATGAGTAATCTAAAACAGCCAAACTTGTAAGATAAGACAAGAGAATAATAATATACAGAAAACTGGTGTCAGAACGGAGGGATGGTGGCCACAGTACACAAAGTTTGAATTATGTAAGATTAGGGAATTACAGAGATTTACTAATACGGTAGTACCTTAACCTAAAAATACTGCAATGTGTGCTTAAATTTTCCAAGAAGGTAAATCTTATGTGAAATCTCTCTCTCTCTCTCTCTCTCTCTCTCTCTCTCTCTCTCTCTCTCTCTCTCTCCCTCACACACACACACACACACACACACACACACACACACAGAGGTGGGGAGTAATTTATAGTAGCAATACTAAAGAAGACAAGATGAATCAAGATGTGGGGTGATGCAACTGTATGATTTACACATGTGTAGCAATGGTGTGTATCAGTCATATGGAACAAATAAATATGCACAACTTTTGTGTCAGATATCTGCTCCCTGGCCCATCTACAGTTTCTTTTAATTGGGGTGTCTTCATATTTAATATGTTTTTGGACTTAGCAGAAATAAGGGCAATACTCCTTGCAAAGGAATTTGAGACTCTTATACTCACTGGCAAATACTCCAGCTACCCAATACTGAAAAGAAACATGCAAAATAAATATGGTCTTTAAATGTTCAAGAAACATTAAGAACCTGTGTTCACATTACCAAAATCAAAGAAAGCTTCTAACCTCCATCCTTCATGGGCTTGTCTCTTTTATGGTTCTTCACGGACAATTTAGATCTGCAAGTTTTAACCGTTTAACTTCCTGAGAAAGGAAATTGAAATGACAAATGCAAATGTGTCCCCAACTCTCACGTATGGAAGTAGTTATTTCTGGTTAATTATTATCAAGAACTGTGCAAGACCAAGAATGAGATTAAACATTAGCCTGTGAGATATTTAACAGTGGGGTTCTACAATAAAAACAGAATATTATCCTTTCTGTGTTCTTTCCTAAATGGTCCCAAACTACACATGTGAATGAAGCTAATGCCTAAATAATTAAATGATAATGTCATTATTATTCAATGTAGGAATACACTTGAGAATCAAATTGAATCAGTTTTTCCCCCTTGTGGCACAATAACAATTCATGTTCAACCTTACTTAATATATTCCTTGGTTAAAAGAAAAATCCTTCTGTGTACTCCTTGGCTTATGGAAAAGAATACTATGCCTGTTTAACTGAAGGACAAATCTGTTCAAGAGGAGAAAACACAATAGCCCTGGGAAGTTGGTTAAGAGCAGCCCCACTGTAGTTTTGTCTTAAGATGCTCTATCATTCCCAACTCTTAGTAAACTGTATCCCCATCCTTAGGGCCCTTTATCCTCTGGAGCTTCTCACCTCAGGGCCATGGTCAATGTGTTGTGACATTTCCCAGAAGTGCTTCTATTTTCATTCAGCTTTCATTGGGTATCTTCACATATCCTCTAAAGGGTGTGAAATGTTCACACCCTTCACACCATTTAAGCATTCATCCAGCTTTCACATACTGTGGGGGGGGGAGGGGGCAGGGGCTTAGTTCTAGGAGTGTTTCTTATGCTGAGTCATTTAATCTTCACAGTGCTATGATAGATGGTTTTATTAGTCCTCCTTGACAAATGAAGAAGCTGCGATGTGGAGTGAACAGATAATTCTCATGAAGTGGGCTCAGATAGTCCTACCTATCTGTATCTTACCAAGAGAGCCATGTTAGAGTCTCTCATAACCATAATCATTGAGTTATTGGTTATCAGTCTGACATTGAAGAATTATTTGGTTGTGAAAATTCCTTCTATTCTATCTTCTCCTCTCCTCTCTTCTTTTCCTTCCTTCCTTCCTTCTTTCATTCCTTTCTTCCTTCCTTCCTTTTTTTCCTTTTGACAAGTTCTGCTATATATAGTTCAGACTCACCATCTTACCTCTGCCTACAAAAATGCTAAAATCACAAATGGACACCCTCAAAATCGACTGGTTGTCAACTTTATAAATGTAGTTTTCAATGCTGAAACCCAAGATAAAGGTCAAATTTTTCTAAACATCCATAAAAATTTTACTTTAAAAAGGAGTCTACGACTCTGAGAAGGGATTATAGGTGAGAGAACTGGACCTAGGAAGAGGTACTTACACACCTCTGCCCAAGAGCAGCTATGTCTCACTAGTCTGTAATCTTACCTCTGATACTACAGAAGCAATTTAGCTGTGTTCTTCAATACTCTTCCATTTCTTTTACTTTTTATTGATATGAGATTCTTTAAGGCAAATCCTTGAAGTAACAGCCACCCTCTTATGTTTATCCTTTATGTTGCTTCCAGCAGTGCTAATAGTAGAAATCAGCATAGTTCAGAGCTTTAAGATATGATGTTAAAATAAAAATGGGGGCTGAGGAGATAGCTCAGCCACTAAGAACACCATTGTTTTTTTGTTTGTTTGTTTGTTTTTTGTTTTTGTCTTTTTTTCCCTACAAGACCTGGTTTAAATTCCCAGAACCTATCTATTAGCTTACAACCCTCTGTGACTCAGGTTTTCAAGAGTCTAATAGTCTTTACTGGACACTAAGGATATCAGGCACACACATGGTACACAGTTACACATATATAAAAACCTCTGCACATACAAAATAAAAATAGTAACAGCCCCAAATAATCTGCCAAACATTGGGTAATGTTTTCTTTAACTTTTTAAAATTAAATATTAACCCATTAATCAAATAAAGGAGATGCTTATCAGTCAAACTTAACTAAGTCTAACCTGTATTCATTCTGAACAAACAACCACCACACATGAACAAAGCATGAATAGAAGGTGTTAATCAGAATATAGCAGTTTCTAGATATGTTGGACAACCAAATAACCCTATCACAAAATGGAGTGCAGAGCTAAACAAAGACTTTTCACCTGAAGAACTTCGGATGGCTGAGAAGCACCTTAAGAAATGTTCAACATCATTAGTCATTAGGGAAATGCAAATCAAAATAACCCTGAGATTTCACTTCACACCAATCAGAATGGCTAAGAGTTAAAACTCAGGAGACAGCAGGTGTTGGCGAGGATGTGGGGAAAGAGGAACACTCCTCCACTGCTGGTGAGATTGCAAGATGGTACAACCACTCTGGAAATCAGTCTGGCGGTTCCTCAGAAAACTGGGCATGACACTTCTAGAGGACCCTGTTATACCACTCCTGGGCATATACCCAGAGGATTCCCCAGCATGTAATAGGAATGCATGTTCCACTAGGTTCATAGCAGCCCTATTTATAATAGCCAGAAGCTTGAAAGATCCCAGATGTCCCTCAATGGAGGAATGAATACAAAAAAATATGGTATATATACACAATGGAGTACTATTCAACCATTAGAAAAAAGTAATTCATAAACTCCTTAGACAAATGGTTGGAGCTGGAGAACATCATCCTAAGTGAGGTAACCCAGTCTCAAAAGAACACTCATGATATGCACTCACTGATAAGTGGATATTAGCCTAGAATCTTGGAATACCCAAGACACCATCCACATACCAAATGATGTCCGAGAAGAAGGACGGAGTGGCCCCTGGTTCTGAAAAGGCTCAGTGCATCAGTGTAGGGGAATAACAGAACAGGGAAGTGGGAAGGGGTGGATGGGGGAACAGGGGGAGGGAAAAGGGCATATGGGACATTTGGGGAGCAGGGAGCCAGGAAAGTGGAAATCATCTGAAATGTAAATAAAGAATATGTCGAATTAAAAAAACACCGTTACATTTGTCTCTCCTTTAAAAAAACAACTAGATGTGACCATACAAGAATGATATATTTCCCAATCTTCTTAAAGGCATCAAAGCTTCTTATTAAATTATTACTTAAGTCTAAGTAAAAGTATTCTCCCACAGAATTAAGGAACTGATCTTGGCCTTGAGGCATTGTCTGGATTGAAGAACTCTAGTTTTGAGTTGGCTAGGTCTCTACAGGGTGCCTAAAAAGCAGGGCTTCCCTAGAGGGAGGAAGCAAACCAGAGAGTCTCACCCATTGTCGGTCACAGGCTACTTCCTTGGAATAATCAAGATTCCAGCTTTCCACTTATGTCTGTGTGATTCTCCACGAAGGAGGGTGGTCATGACTGATCATGAACTTGACAATTAAAATCTCACCTCCAAAAAAAAAAAAAAAGGGGAGAACTGTATGCCATGATTAAAATTAGTATAAAGTAGACCCAACTCAATAGTACTATTAGGCACTGGCCAGAAAATAATGAGTTATTATTATAACTCATTAGCCAATAGCTAACCTCAAATTACATTGCATAAGTAACTATGCATAATATTATTAGCAAATGATGCCAGGAGAGAACATGAGAACATCAGCCATAAAAAATAAACAGGGACACCAAAACATTGGAATTACCATAAAGAAACACTGAACTTTAAGATATTTAAGAAAGTATTGAAAAATATTGGGTTTTTATTTAAATATATGAAATATATATCTGCTGGGCTTTCCCAAGTATTTAAAATATACATGTATTTTCTTATGTGCATATATACATATACACATATATACATATTTACATATATTTATGCACATATGCATACAAAACATAGAAAATAATAACATAAAAATGAAAATAAAATTTAAAACACAAATTTGAATTTTACATTTTCTTAGACATAAGAGACAATTAAGAATCTAGAACAGTTGTTAAAACCTAAGGTGAGGGTAATTGAAAAAAGAAAAAAATAAAAGATGTGTAAAAGTGGATTTTTAAAATACTCAACAGGAATTTAAACAGAAACCCAGAATGAAGTAGCCAGATGACATGAAGCAGAAGCAACCTCTAAAGAAGCACAGGTCTGAATTTTGCAGATATGACAGGTTAAAATTCACAGATTTAGAAGCACAGGGTTCCAGAAGCTAAATAAATAAAACAAATCATAAAATAATAAAACTGTCAAATATTAAAACTGCTTATTTGTATCTTAAAAGAGAAATACACAGTACCTTAATAGCATTCTATAAGAAATAAAATTTAAAATGCATAGAGGTCCCTTTTTTATTTTTTTATTGGATATATTCTTTATTTATATTTCAAATGTTGTCCCCTTTCCTGGTCCCCCCTCCTGAAAATCCTCTAACCCATTTCTCCTCGCCCTGCTCACCAATCCACCCACTCCTGCTTCCCTGACCTGGCATTTCCCTATACTGGGGCATCTAGCCTTGTCAAGACCAAGGGCCACTCCTCCTTTTGGTCTAACAAGGCCATCCTCTGCTGCCTATTCATCTAGAGCCATGGGTCCCTCCATGTGCACTCTTTGGTTTCTGTTTTAGTCCCTGGAGCTCTCAGGGTACTGGGTGGTTCAAATTGTTTTTCTTCCTATGGCGCTGCAAACCCCTTCAGCTCTTGGGTCTTTTCTCTAGCTCCTCCATTGGGGACCCTGTGCTCAGTTCAATGGTTGGCTGAGATTATCCCCCTCTGTATTTATCATTCACTGGCAGAGCCACCCAGGTAACAGCTATATCAGGCTCCTGTCAGCAAGCATTTGTTGTCATCCAAAACAGTGTCTGGGTTTTGTAACTGTATGGGATAGAGTCCTAGGAGGGGCAGTCTCTGGATGGTCTTTCCCTCAGTCTCTGCTCCACACTTTGTATCTTTCCCTGTGTGTATTTTGTTTCCCCTTCTAAGAAGGACCAAAGATCCCTTTAAAAGGAGGGAAAAACAACTTATTTTCGGGGAAAGAACCAAGCTGTCAGAACTCATTAGAAGGACTTCTTTCCAATACTCTTGAAGATTAATCAACAAATCATAATCACTAACCACCAAAATACTAGAAGCATCAGACAAAGTCAATTCATCTATCTCTTATCCCCCAAAATGCAATGTTCATCTGAACTCAGGAAGGGCAGCGTGTAACTGTATTTAAGGAAAAGGGAAGGGGACTTGTAGATGAAAGGTGATGAGAAAGCAACAGAAGAGACAGGAATGAGTGAGGACAATTAGAAATAAATACTGAGCAAATAAAAATAACAGTGGTTGGCAGCTTTACCATTCAAACATAGAACTAAAAGATACAAAACTAACAATCTGAGCCCTGGGAGGCAGAAGAGTAGTTAAATGCCCTTGTGTTGTTAGCATAGAAGGTCAAAACAATGATTAACTTTTACCTTTAACAAGTTGAATATGCAAGCTGTAATTTCCAGAATGGCATAGAAAGAGAACTGCGCCTTTAAACCAAGAGGTACTTAAGTTCAATGAAACATAAAAAAACAAAAACAAAACAAAAACAAAACAAGCAAAAAACAGGAGAAGAAAAATTGGAGTATCCCACATGAAGGCCACGAGGAGCAGAGACTGAAAGAGTGCACATGGAGTGACCAAGGGCTCCAGTCTCATATGCAGCAGAGGTTGTCCTTGTTGGACATCAATGGGAGGAAAGGCCCTTGGTCCTGTGAAGGCCCGATGCTCCAGTGTAGGGTAATGCCAGGACAGGGAAGCAGAGAGGGTAGGTGGGTGAGCAGGGTAAGGGAGCATGGAATAGAGAGTTTTCAGAGGGGAAATCAGGAAGGGGAATAACATTTGAAATGTAAATAAAGAAAATATCCAATAAAAAATGAATAGAAAAAATATAAGAAATGAGTAAAATAAAACATGTAAATTATAGATATGATCCTAAGTATATTAGTAACAAATAGCATTAAATATAAGTAAGCCGAATGTTCCTTTTAAAGGCAAATATTATAGGACTCAAAATGAAATATGTGTGATCCAGATGTACATAAGATGCTATGAACAAAACTTGAGAAAACATGTTCTCTAATCTCTATATTTTTATAACCTAGAAATATTGATCTTCCCTGTGACAATTAAACAAAACAAAAATGATTTCACACACATTGACATCAAACAGTATATGAGCTCCAGCTATGGCCCAATAAAGTCACAAATTAATTATATATGCAAATAAGAACTTCTGTAAGTTTAGAAAGTAATAAGTACATAAGACATAGATTAAAGAAGGGTTCACAATGTAAATTAGAATATATTTTAATGATATAATAATGATATTATTACATATATTATTACATATCCAACCAAGAGAGTTGCAGCTTAGGCAATATGAAAGAGAAAACCATAGCAGCCCATGTGAATGCTGTAAAGGAAGGTTCGGTAACTAGTGAATTAATATATTCTCAAGATACTGGATAAGAAGAGAAAGAGAAGAAAAGGGAAATAACCTGAAGATGTAAAAACAGAAAGCATCCAACAGAATTCAACGCACATTAAAAAAAATTGGTTCTTTCAAAGTTCTAACAAAAGAAAACCTAAATATTTGACAAGGCTGAGGAAAAAAAAAATGTCATTGACAACCAATATCCTGGCAGAGAGGTACAGTAAAAACTGGCAAACAATAAAATGTTTTTTAAAAAAACACAAATTTTAATGTTAAGGACTTTGAAAATGTAGACTCAAAAGACAAATTCCTTATATATTTATTAGTTTACATATGTATGTAGCATGAACGGTTAAAGAAGAGACCACAAAAATTAGAAGGAACCTGGTTCTGGGAGCAGACTTAAGAGGGATTAGAAGGAAGAGGAAAATAGCTTATTATATTTTAATTAAATAAAATGATTTTTAATAAAACCACTTAATAATAGGATTGAGGATCTAGCTCACTGAAAGATTTCCTAGCATTTGCATGGCCCTGGGTTCAACACTCAGCATAATCAAAAGAGAAAAATAGTATTAATGAAGACACTTAGAAATACTGCATGTTTAATTTTATTATACTATTTCAACTTCATTTTAAAGAAATCTAATAAAAAGGTTGTGACAATATTCTCTCTAGGTCACACTGTTAAACACTCACCAATATCTCATAGCCTCTTTCTTTGGCATTACAGGAGAGTCACACAATGCAATATTTGGACATTGCTTCCTGCTGAAGCAATATTAATTTTCAGTATAAAACATGATTCCCTGTCTTATTTACTAAGACAGTCCTCTTGACTCTGATTTATATTCTGGGAGATAACTTTGGCAAAACTCTGCCCAGGAGTATGTCTTATCTCATGGAGTTGCATACTAGAAATCGGCCCATCAAGGTTAATGCACCTCTTTCTCTCATCTCCCAGATCTCGCAGTAAGAAATTATCTGCCATCTTTGAACTATTACATAGTACTCTTTCCATCTCTTATTATTTATAATAGGTCTTGGCAACCTGCTTCTATAAAGTGCCAGACCTTTGAACTTTTGCATAGCACTTTTCCCAACTCTTATTATGATTTATAATAGGTCTTGGCAACCTGTTTCTATAAAGTGCCAGATAGCAAATTTTTTTAAGCCTTCCAGGTCACATGGTCTCTATTTCAACTGTTCGACTGTGCCATTTTAGTGCAAATAGCAGCCATATGTAATATGCAAACAAATGTGTGGCTATGTTCCAGCAAAACTTTATTTTTAAAGAATGCAGGCAGAGAGGATTTGGCCCATAGCCTTGCCAATTCTGATTTATAGTAATGCTTTGAGCTGTAATTAATTGTCTAATATTAGATTATGTTCTCATTGAAAATAAGATACATATTTTATTAATTTTAAAATCATATCCAACACTTTGAACACTTACATTTCCAGAACAAATATGAAATATTTTAGATTCTCACATACAATAAGTGGTCTTTTTATCAGAATTTGTAAGATAAGAGGGAGTGGTGCAAAAACAGAAGGAAGATAAGCCAATAACCAATTTTAGTGATAGAGTCAGGGCTGAATCTCATGGTGTTTAATCATAAAATTCAATTCCTATTGGCTACCCTCTGCTTTCTAGAATATACACATATTCCAAAGGGATGAATGATACCATTTCTGTTTAAATCATCTCTTTTAAAACTAGTATTACTACGTGGAAGTGCTGGTACACATCTTTGATCCCAGTATACTGAAGTTACAAACAGGCAGCTGTCTATGAATTCAAGGCTAACCTGCTGGGTTATATAGCAAGTTCCAGGACAACTAGGGCTACATAAAGAGACTCTGTCTCCAAAGAAAACAACATTTGGTTACTGCGTTGGAAGAATGGATCAGCAGTGCAGCACACTTGCTGATCTTGCAGAGAAGTTAGGTTTGATGTTTAGACCCCATGTGCTATCTCACAATTGTATGTAACTCCAGCTCCAAGGAATCCAATGCCCTCTTCTGACTGCCACAGGCACTAGTTACATGCCCAATACATACATACATACACACCACATACATACATATATACATACATACATATACGTGTATATATGTATGTATATATGTATGTATATGTGTGTATGTATATATGTATGTATATATGTATGTATGTATATATGTATTATGTGTGTGTTTGCAGGCAAATACATAAAGTAGCAGAAATACATCTAAAAAGACTTTTAAATCTTATGTTACTCAAATATAACTCTGATAAAGAAATCTAAAATCCACTTACAAACTCTTCTATAACTGTTAAAATATTTCCCAAATTGAAATCAATCAAATTACTCTGGATTAGCTACTTCAAAAAGGATCAGTCCTAGATGTGAATTGGAATAATAATTTTGAAGAGGCTGAAGAGGAAATATTTTCGTCAAATGAGTTGACCTTTTACAGAGATGACAATAACTATGGTTAACAGGAAGCACAAATCTGCACTTCATTCAACCTGTAGAAACAGCTCAAAGATGAGAAGGTTAGCCAAAGAAGTGAGAGCAAGCAGTAAGCAAGCAGGATTCTTCCAGTCATAAAGAACAACTGATTCAGGATCAGGGTTCTATTTACCCAACTACAGAGGCGAAATTAGAATCCATCCCAATAAAGAAATTGGGATGTTCTTTTCTCTCTCTTTTTTTCTTTATGTTTCAAATGTTTTTTTTCCTTTCCAGGTCTCCCCTTCAGAAACCCCCTATCCTATCACCTTTCCCCTGCCTCTATGAGGGTGCTCCCCCACCCACCCATTCACTCCAATCATCCTAACCCATCCCTTACACTGGGGCGTCGAACATCCTCAGGCCAAAGGACCTATCCTCCCACTGATGTCCAACAAGTTCATCATCTGCCACATATGCAGCCAGCACCATGGGTCCCTCCATTCCATGTGTATTCTTTGGCTGGTGATCCATTCTCCAGAAACTCTGGTGGGTGTGACCTGTTGACACTGTTGTTCCCTCCATGGAGCTGCAAGCCCAGGTCCTTCAGTCCCTTCTCCAACTCCTCCATTGGGGACCCCCACACTCAGTCCATTGGTTGGCTTCGAGCATCTGCCTCTGTATTTGTCAGGCTCTGGCAGGGCCTCTCAGGAGACAGCCATAAGAGCCTTCCGTCAGCAAGCACTTCCGGGCATCTGTAATAACCTCCTGCTTTGGTGGCTGTATATGGGGTGGATCCCAAGTGGGGCAGTGTCTGGATATCCTTTCCTTCAGTCTCTGCTCCACACTTTGTCTCCAGATTTCCTCCTATGAATAATTTTTTCACCCTTCCAAGAAGCAAGTGAAACATCTGTATGAGAAGCAAGATCTCAGAAGATAGACAATCTCCCAAAATCGTAAATAGGCAGGATTAATATAGTAAAAATGGCCATCTGACCAAAAACAATCTACAGGTTCAATGTAATCACCACCAAAATTCCAACTCAATTCTTCATAGAGTTGGAAAGAACAATTCTCAAATTCATTTGGAATAATAAAATAAACTCAGGATAGTGAAAACTATTCTCAACAATAAAAGAGCTTCTGTGAGAATCACAATCCCCAAACTTAAACTGCACTACAGAGCAATAGTGATAGAAACTGCATGGTATTGGTACAGTGACAGGCAGATAGATAAATGGAATAGAACTGAAGACCCAGAAATGAAACCACACACCTATGGTCATTTTATCTTTGACAAAGGAGATAAAACCATCCAGTTGCAAATAGACAGCATTTTTAACAAATGGTGTTGATTCAACTGGTGGTCAACATGTAGAAGAATGTAATTGATGCATTCTTATCTCCTACAAAGGGCAAGTCCAAGTAGATCAAGGATATCTACATAGTAACAGATACACTGAATGTAATAGAAGGGAAATTGGGAAAGGGCCTCTAACACATCAGCATTATGGGGAAATATTTCATGAACAGAACAGCAATTGCTTATGCTCTAAGATCAACAATAGACAAATGGGACTTCATAAAACTGCAAAGCTTCTGAAAGGCAAAGGACACTGTCAATAGGACAAAACAGCAACCAACAGATTAGAAAAAGATCTTTACCAATCCTATATCTGATAGAAGATTAATATCCAATATATACAAAGAACTCAGGAAGTTAGACTCCAGGGAACCCAATTACTTTATTTTAAAAAATTAGGTACAGAATTCTCAGCTGAGGAATACTGGATGGCAGGGAAGCACCTAAGGAAATGTTCAACATCCATAGTCATCAGGATGCAAATCAAAACAACCCTGAGATTCCACCTCACACCAGTTAGAATATCTAAGATGAAACATACAAGTGACAACAGATGCTGGCAAGCATGTGGAGAAAGAGGAACACTCCTCCATTTTTGGTGGAACTATTTTTAACAAATGGTACTGGTTCAACTGGTAGTCACCATGTAGAAAAATGCAAATCAACCTACTCTTATCTCCTTGTACAAAGCTCAAGCCCAAGTGGATCAAGGTCTTCCACATAAAATCAGATACACTAAAACTTATAGAGGAGAAGTGGGCAAAAGCCTTGAACAGATGGGCACAGGGGAAGTTTTCCTGAACAGAACACCATTGGTTTATGCTCTAAGATCAAGAATCAACAAATGGGACCTCATGAAATTGCAAAACGTCTGTAAGGAAAAGGACACTGCCAATAGGAAGAAACAGCAACCAAGAAATTGGGAAAGGATATTTATCAATCCTATATCCAATAGAGAGCTAATATCCAATATGTACAAAGAGCTCAAGAAGTTAGACTCCAAAGATCAAATAACCTTATTAAAAATAGGGTACAGAACACCAATAGCTTATGCACTAAGATCAAGAATTGACAAATGGGACCTCATAAAATTACAAAGTTTCTGCAAGGCAAAGGACACTGTCAGAAGGACAAAACGACAACCAACAAAGTGGGAAAAGATCTTCACCAACCCCACATCCGACAGAGGGCTAATATCCAATATATACAAAGAACTCAAGAAGTTAGACCCCAAAGAACCAAATAACCCTATCAAAAAATGGGGTACAGAGCTAAACAAAGAATTTTCACCAAAAGAAATTCGGATAGATGAGAAACACCTTAAGAAATGTTCAACATCATTAGTCATCAGAGAAATGCAAATCAAAACAACCCTGAGATTCCACCTCACACCAGTCAGAATGGCTAAGATTAAAAACTCAAGAGACAACAAATGCTGGCGAGGATGTGGAGAAAGAGGAACACTCCTCCACTGTTGGTGGGATTGCAAAATGGTAAAACCGCTCTGGAAATCGGTGTGGCGGTTCCTCAGAAAATTGGGCATGTCCCTTCCAGAGGACCCTGGCATACCACTCCTGGGCATATACCCAGAGGATTCCCCTGCATACAATAAAGACACATGCTCCACTATGTTTATAGCAGCCTTGTTTATAATAGCCAGAAATTGGAAGGAGCCCAGATATCCCTCAAAAGAGGAATGGATACAGAAAATGTGGTATATTTATACAATGGAGTACTAATCAGCAATTAAAAATAATGAATTCATGCAATTTGTAGGTAAATGGTTAGACCTGGAAAATATCCTGAGTGAGCTAACCCAATCACAAAAGAATACACATGAAATGCAATCACTGATAAGTGGATATTAATGAGCCCAGATGCCCTAAATACTCAAGGCACAATTAGCAAGTCAAATGATTCCCAAGAAGAAAGGAGAGGACCCTGGGCCTGGAAAGATTGGATCCAGTTTTGTAGAGAAACTGTGGGGGGAGGGGGAATGATTGGGGAATAGTTGGGGGGGAGAGGACCTATGGGACATAGGGAGGGGGGAACTGGGAAAGGGGAAAGCCTTTGGAATGTAAACATTGAATATAGAAAATAAAAATTAAAAAAAAAACAATGATTTTGTGAAAAAAAAACTTAGGGGAAAGAAGATGGTGGTGAAGATGTGGAGAAAGAACACTCCTCCAATGCTAAAAAAAAAAAAAATAGGGTACAGAGCTAAACAAAGAATTTACAACTGAGGAATATTGAATGGCTGAGGAAACACCTATATAAAGGGGAAAGCCTTTGGAATGTAAACAAAAAATAAAGAAT
This sequence comes from Apodemus agrarius, assembly GCA_964023405.1. Taxonomy (NCBI): domain Eukaryota; kingdom Metazoa; phylum Chordata; class Mammalia; order Rodentia; family Muridae; genus Apodemus; species Apodemus agrarius. The sequence goes on from OZ030014.1 coordinate 25,075,674, forward strand.
AATTGATTAAAAAAAAAAGAAATGTTCAACATCCTTAATTATCAAGGAAATGCAAATCAAAAAAAACCCTGAGATTTCACCTCACACCGGTCAGGATGGCTAAATCAAAAACTCAGGTGACAGATGATGCTGGCGAGGATGTAGAGAAAGAAGAATACTCCTCCATTGCTGGTTGGATTACAAGCTGGTACAGCCACTCTGGAAATCAGTATTGCAGTTTCTCAGAAAATTAGACATAGTACTACCTGAGGACTCAGCTATACCACTCCTGGGCATATACCCAGAAGATGCTCCAATGTGTAATAAGATAGATGCTCCAATGTGTAATAAGATATATGCTCCACTTTGTTCATAGCAGTCATATTTATAATAGCCAGATGCTGGAAAGAACCCAGATGTCCCTCGACAGAGGAATGGATACAGAAAATGTGGTACATTTACACAATGGAATATTATTCAGCTATTAAAAACAATGACTTCATGAAACTCTCAGGCAAATGGATGGAACTTGAAAATATCATCCTGAGTGAGGTAACCCAATCACAAAAGAACACACATGGTATGCACACATTAATAAGTGGATATTAGCCCAAAAGTTCGTAAAATCCAGTATTCAATTCACAGGCCATATGAAGCCTAAGAGGAAGGAAGACCAAAATGTGGATGAAATGTTCTTTATATTAGTGGTTTAAGAGTTTAGGAATAGAGAGATGGAAAATGCATATTAAAATTTAGCTAGACAATTAAGTAGAAATTGACCAGTAAGCTGGGAAATATTTAAGTTATAGAAAGAAAAGCAAGATGTATTATAGATGTATCCATTGCAGTTGGTATCTAACACTGTGATTTTTGATAAAACTTTCTCCTGTGTAAAGCAAACTTTCCTTTATGAGAAATGAAAACCACATTTATCTGTGTGTAAAGACAAATATTTAGAGTGTAGTTAGGGACCATGCTGGTTTACTAAGGTATGGTCAGAGGAGATTCTCCCTAAAGGTCTATATCTTCACTAGCCCTCAGTAAGGACAACTAAGGAATGCTGAGAGTAGGAGAAACAGCATTTCCTAGGGAAAAGCACACCAATTCATTATCCAACATTAAATTATTACATCATATATATACATATATATATATATACACACATATATATATATTTGTGTGTATGTGTGTATGTGTACATATAACAATATATGTACATATAGTATATGGTATATATTATACAATGTATTGTGGTATATATTATATTTGTAATGACAATGAAGAGAGAGGTATTGACTTTGAAAAGGAGCAAGAAGGAGTGTAAAGAGGGTTAGGAGGAATAGAAAGGATGGGAGAAATTATGTAATTATATTAAAATCTCAAAACTAAAAGAAATAAATAAAAGAACATTTAGTTCATTTAAATAAAATAATCCAAACTAGTATGTTTAAGCTTGAGAAAAATCAATCTGCTGGAGTAGCAATAAAGATTCTTCAAGCTATTCTGTGACTTTTACAAAAGAAATTTTTCCCCTTTTATTAAAAATGGATTCTATTCCCATACATATATTCTAATTACGCTTTCTCCTCCTTCTCTACCTCTTAATTCATCTTTACCTCCCCAATCTTCCAGATGCATTCCCTTTCTATCTCTTACTTAAAAAGAGAAGATGTCTGAGGAATAAGAATAAAACATAAAATTATGATAAAACAAAAACTATCACATCAAAGTTGCACAGAAAGAAAAGGGTCTCTAAGATAAGGACAGGAATCAGAGACCCAGTTATTTAGCAACTCAGCAGTCCTATAAAAATGCTAAACTAAAATCTATAATATACATTACGTTAACCTGGTGCAGACAGACCCGTCAGCTCTGTTCATGTAGTTTCGGGGGTCTGTGAGTTCAGGTAAGATTTATTCAACTGATTTAGAAGCCCTATTCTCCTGGTGTCCTCTATCCCCTCTGTCTCTTACCCTCTTTCTGTCTCCTCTTCTGTGAGGTTTCCTGGGCTCTGAAGGGTGGGCTTTAATGGAGACATCCCATTTAGAACTGTATATTCCAAGGATTCTCTGTATCTGTTCCTGTGTGGTGGATGAAGAAGTGTCTCTGATGACAGCTGAATTGGTCACTGAGCTATGAATATTGCAGAGTATCATTGGGACTCATTCAATCCATACATTTTCTTCATAACAGTAGTATTTGGTTGGATCCTGGGTCCCTGGGTTCTCTCATCTCCGGTTCTTGGTCACTCAAGCAGGGTCAAGAATAGGCTCCACCTCCTGGAGTGGGTCTTAAGTTAAATCAGACAAGGTTTGTGCCACCATTTCGCTAGCATATTTTGCTGGCAGGAGAGATTGTAGATTAAAGGTTTCCAAAAGAGATTTGAATACATAAATATCTATTTACCCTAGCTAGCAAAACAATAAATGGAAAAAAATCAAGCTTGATGAGTTACTACTTATTTACTTTCTTAGTGTAACAGAGTAACTTAAAGCTTGTTATACCATTGTAAAAGAGAATTGTTCTCCTGAATTATCATTAATTGCTTGACTATCTTCAGTGAGAAATGGGGTCTTGTACTTAGCCTTTCAAGAAGCCTTATGACCCAACTAATGAATTATCTCCTGAGCCAATTTCCCTGAAGAAATGTTAAATGTGCCCAATTTTCTGAGGGACTCATACAGCTAAGCAGAGATACTCTAATTTTAAGATGGTAATAACCATGCCATGCCCAAAGGACAGGGTATTACAACACATGTCCATAATACTATGCAAATGTAGCCATTTTCAATACATGAACAATGACTACCTATATCTACTAATCACTAATTGCTTTCTGAATATCTTCAGTATTGATGTATTTTCTATATATGCAAATAGCCATTGTTTGGCATCCAGTGCATTTTTCTTCCATGTGCTCTTTTCTTAGCAAAACAACAACCCAGTTGAAGAAGAGAACATTTGAGCTACTTATTCAACTAGGAATCTTGATTCTGACTACAGAAGCAAATGATCCAGCATAAGCTAATGATGTTAGCTTAGGAGCCACTGAAATTATTCTGGGAATATCCAAGAGACTTGGGTGGGGTGAAGGAGGATTAACTATTGCTTGTGACTTATTCATATGGATAAGAAAATTTGAGTAAATAGTCACTTGTAGAGTTGGAGAACAGCATATGTTTTGACCTGAGGTCCTGGTTGTATCTCTAAAATCATTTTACTCTATAAAGTCAAAAAAACTGTAAATGGTAAAGAGCTGCTAGGCCCTCAGAGCCCAAACAGGATGATATAAATTTAAAGTTTAGGTTAGTCAAGGAGTCAGACACCTTACCATGAATAATATGAGACCAAAATTTTTTATATACATGTGTTTGAGGAAGGTGAAATAAATCCCAGGAAGAGGAATTGTATATACTACCAAAAATCTTCATAAAACACAAGTTGATGGACTACATCTTCATTTGTGAAGCAAAATATTATCTAAAAGGAATTGGAATTTCAAATCCCATAAGTAATCTACTGCTTGGAGGTATGTTCTTGTCCTCCCATCCTTATATTCTGAGGGAGTCCCATGATGCCAATTAACTCATCATACACAGAAAGCTTATTAATATGACATTCTGGAAAATCAATAAGAACAACAGTTCCAGAGCCCTATCGCCCAGAAGAAGATTATTGACAGTATTGAGGTACAGCTAGGGAATGAGAAAGCCATGGGCTCAGTAAGTAACACGTGAATGAGAAAATCATAGAAGAAGAATCAAGCTCTCACAGAGTTTTAGAAAATGAGTTGCAAGAAGGTTCTAAGAAAGGAAGACTGGAAGTGAAAGTAGAAGGAAGAAGAAAAGAAAAAAAACATGACCAGGGAGAGAGATTAAAAATATCTCCATTGATTTCCAGCTATAACATCTATGTCATTGCCCTTGTTTCTGTAGTTCCTAATTCACACATGTCAGAGCACAGTTTCATCTTATTTCCTAGTACTAAGGTAATGCCCTGTGCCAGCCCTCAACTTCTGACATAGCATCAGGCTAAGGAATGGACCATATGCTTATTCCTTGTCTGAGGGCCTCTTAAAACTTACTTTTTAAGGCACCTGAGGTGAAAGTTGAAATCAAGTGGGGCAGAGCAAGCATCTCTCGTGGAAGATGGAAATCTCCTCAGTTTGCAAACTTCCCAAACCTCCAGGAAGGAAGGAAGGCAGACACACTGGATTGTCAGGCTACTTCCAAAACTTTGACTTTTCGTGAGCTGTTTGCAGCACGGTGGTCAAGAACACTGCACATGCATGGGTGATAGCACCTCCTATCTATTTAAATAGAATGTGCATTTCCTAAAGAAACTGAAAATATTCCAAAGGATGCGTTATCCGCAAAATTCCTAATTCATCCATATCTTTAGGGCCATTTTCAGAAAGAATAGACATTCTTCCTTTTTATTAAAATATTTTATTTATTTACATTCTAAAATTTGCCTTACCTGGACTCCTCCCCTAGTTCTTCACCCCTCTTGTCTTTCTCCTGCCTCCCTCCCTGCCTCTGAGAGAGCACTCCCCTACCCTCCCACCAACTCCTACCTCACTCACCCCCCACTAGCATCCCTCTTCCCTGAGGCATCAAGTCTCCACAGGATTAAGGGCATCCTGTCCTAGTGAGGCCAAACAAGGCAGTCCTCAACTACACATGTGCCCAGGGCCATAAACCAGCCCACTAGAAGGGGAACAAAATAGTCATGAGATGCAGAAGAAGGGAGGAAAATGGGTGGGAAAATGGACATTCTTGGAGGGACTCATGGCTCCTGCTATATCTGTTGCAGAGGACTGCTTTATCTGGCATTAATGGGAGGAAAGGCCCTTGGTTCTGTGGAGGCTTGTTGTCCTAGGGTAGGGTGGTGTGACAGGAGTGAGTGGGTGGGTGAGGGAGCACCCTCACAGAAGCAGGGGGGAGAATGGGATGAGGGTTGGCAGAGGCGAAGCTGGGAAGGGGGATAACATTTGAAATGTAAATAAATAAACTAACCAATAAAAAGGGAAAAACTAAAGGAGCCTTTTCACTGGACACATAGGACTAGGCACTAATCAGGAACCAAAACAGCTTTGTTTCCTGAGCATAAGCAATGAATTTCAGTCCTATATTGCAGAGAGGGTAAGTCAGTTTTTGTTGTAATTAAGTGAAGGTTCAAAGTCAGAAAGTTTATAAAAAACATTATAGGCATCATCACAGGTAATAGAAATTAGTTAAATAGTTAAATTGAGTTTGTCAAGAATACAAAGGGCAAAACTTTGTTGCAACACAAATGTCAAGAAATGATGATATTAACATCATATGAAACTCTTTCTAAAAATAATAGTGGACCACTAAAGACAAGCACCATGTTTCTGAAACTCACAAGTAGTAGATTATCAAAGGGAATTCTGAACAATAAAACTGGGATTATGAAGATGATAAATAATTTGTAATTATCTGTAAATAACTTGCAAAAGTAAAATTTTAAAAGAAAACATACAAAAATATGGCTTTAGCAGAGTTTGACACTATCTAAATATTACATCTAAATATTACACTTGACTTTCTAATAGTAATTGCAGAAGTTGTTTTTAAAGGAACCGATAGATATTTAAGTTCTGTCAGGCATGGGGTTTATGGAACAACTATTAAAATCTGATCCTATTGACCTGAAGTAGACACAAACATTACAAAAGGCCAAAAGGCTAGTAGAGTTCCCATTAAACTGTAGTCATAGTAATAGACCATTGACCAGCTCTGCCCCATGGTCTAGGATTTTCTACCCTTTAATATAATGTTTTTGATGGAATAAGTCAGCATTATTATTCTTAGGATGTTAGAATGATTGGTATGAGTTGAAACACATTATTGTCCAAGACAACTTGGTTTGCTGACTTCAAAATGCATCAGAGGAAAGAACTTTGAAAAGAATTTTCCAATCTTACCATGTTAATGCTACTTATACCCTTATGCAATTTAATGTCACACTTTACATGTTTCATTGGTGTATAAAAAACCACCAAGTGGAAAAAATCCATTAAATGATTCAAAGTGGAAAACTCAACCATTATAGTTTATCTCCAGAAAGATAATACTAAACCTTATCTATTTACATTTAGCCAGGGACATATAGTTTTATTGCTTACAGAATAAAAACATAGAGTCAAACTAATGATGAAGCTGTTTAAGTTTCCCTTTGGATGGGTTTATAGTCCGCCAGTGTGAGGTTCACAACAATAGGATATAACAACCCACAGGAGAGGAGAAGCGATGCAGAGACAGGTGACAAGTTTCTCTATAAATAAGCCATCAATTGTAATAGGAAGATGGGATTTCACAGGTGACTCTGTAAGTGCATAGCATACATAGACACTTTCTGGTAAGATAATCCCTAAAATGGCTAGCCTTTTGAACAGTTTCCAGATAACCCTGGTTTCCTCTTGGTGTACAAACAACCAAATGCATTTGTATTAGTCATTTTTATTCCCGGTATAACAAACTATCAGAAGCAACTTCAGGAAGATGTTCATTCTGCCTGATGTTTCAGAGGAACAGTGATCATGTTTGGAAAGGCTTGGAGACTGGATAAGCTATGTTGTAGGATGCATCAGTGTCTTGTTAATGTGGGGCATAGCAGAAGACAAAGAGTTATAGCAGAGCTAGGGATGGGTGTAAAAGGTCTACCGCTATGACTTTCACCTGTCAGGCCTTCCCTAAGCTTCACAGCCTTTAAAGTAACACTGGGAAACAAGCCTTTAAGGCAGGTAGGGATATTTGAGATGAAAACCTTTACAACATATTCGCTAATGTTTCTGGAATCTTATTTAGGTCCATCTCCAAATTTCTATAACCCTTATATCTATCACTAATTTAATTGTGTGCATATACACTTTGAGTGAGAATTTCCAACACTGTTTGAAAAAAAACTTGAATAGGTATATCACAGATTTTTTTATCATAAAATTTTTCTGTCTACCATCTCTATCCGGATATAGATTGGCTATTGTGAGCTAAAATTTTTCGGAAGCATGTATTTGGGATACTTTGCTAAGAACTCGGTAGACTCATATTTAGGGATGTGTGGGACAATCTCTGGTACCACTATTGTGTCTATTTGGAAAATTCACAATATCCAGGAAAGCACTCAGCTCCTATTTTACTGCACAGTTCCATTTTGATCCTAAGTTGACTGTATGAGCAAACCCTTTCAACTATGGATTTTTATCTCTATTACTTGAAGCATAATTACCATAGTTCTGTAATGGCTTGGGTACATTCTCTCACTAATAAATTAGAGAACCAACTACTTTAAGTATGAGCTTCTTCATCTTATATTGGGCTTTTTAAATCTGCTTTCTCCTTCCCAGTATATCTTTACTTGAGCCATGATGGCTGAGGATGTGGCTACTCTCTAGACCCCTCTGTTCAAGTACTCCCTATAATCCGGTTTGAGTTCCCTCATGCATATCTTTCTGTCTGAACTCCATCCATGAGTGACTTTTCTATTAACTTTTCTTCTTGCTGCTACAACAAATTATCCCTGACTTAAATGCCTTTCAAAACAGTCTGAGTTTACCCAGTTGCTAGTCTAAAAGCTGGAAGTCTCAAATCACTTTCACTGAACTCACGGTGTCTGCAAAGCTAGTTCCTTGGGAATAAATTCTGGTTCGAAAATCCATATTTGTGACTTGTCTAACTTCTTATGCTTCTGGCGTCCTTTGTGCCATCCCCTACTTCCATCTTCAAACTATCTCATTTCAATCCCTATTTAGCATATCTCCGTATCCTCTTCTGCCTCTCTCTGATAAGGATAAGCCCAATGACAGTTATGAAACATACAGCAATCAGGATCATCTCCACATCTCAAGATTCTTAATTTAATATCACTTATCAAGTCCCTTTTCGAATGCAAGCAAAACCTTCAAGGTTACAGAAACTAAAACCTGGATATCCCTGACTGGAACTCTATACCCCAAGAATTCATGTACCTTCTCATGAAAAACACCTTCATTCCTATTACAGCATGCAAGAAATTCTCACTCCACTTCAACTAATAATGTAACTAAGTACAGAATGGGATATATATATATATATATATATATATATATATATATATAGATAGATAGATAGATACACCCTTTGGATATATCTCTGTCACACACACAAAATATTCTCTGCTTCTATCTTCTCAACTGGCAACCTTGACATTGTATCTTCTCATATTCTATTCTTCAGCCGTTGTCTTGGTTGTGAGTAACTTCTTCTGGAGTCCAAGCTACTATGAAGCTTTTAAACTGATTTCCCTGCCTCTTACTATGGTAATTATTCCAGTTAGGATGCTGTTGAAGTGGGGCAGACAACAGTGACAACATTCTTAATGGAAATATTAGTAATAAGACAAAATGATAAAGCACATTTCAATGTTCTAAGTGAGTCCCTCTAAAGTAGTCTCCCCATCACATACTTGAAAAGCTGAGGTGGTGGGGGTAATAAGTAACTATGTAGTCATTTCATAATACACACTAAAAAATCTTATTTCATACATTAAATATCTGTGTATTATAAGGTTGTCAGCCATAGTTCAATAAGGCTAAACAGTTTAAAAGCAAAAATTAGGAAGAAAGACTGATGGCAAACTACATGTAGCAAGAGGAAAGAGAATTGGAAGACTATAGAAAGACTCCTCAATGTCCAATTTAAAAATCTACATGCACAGCCTGCTCTTAATGAGAAGTAGGAATATGATAAAGGGTGAAGCATGGGGGATATGACAGACACATTCATGGTGAGTTTGACACTCTCATGGCACGTTGAAGAGATAATAGTAACCTCATGTTTTCTGAGATGAATCAAACCAGCTCACTAGGACTGCCTATGAAAACGCATGAACATCCAAGAAACTATAAGATAGACAACAGGGGATATGCATGTACCCAGCATTTGCTCAGCATTTTACTCTTTAACCAGGTCTCGCTAGCAGTAAAATACTAGTTTCAGAGATTCAGTGCCATGCCTAGAGCCAAGGGACCAGAGCAGGAAAACCAAGCCATCTCTCCACTCAAATCCAGGATAAAGACAGATTTGAGGAAATAATAAGGTATATGTGTCAATGTCATCTAAGTCTTCAAAGACATCAGGATATTTCTGATCCTTCTATAATTTAGTGACTCAAGATTGTGGACCATCTTCATTTTCCTAATAAAGGTGTCCTTTCATCTTTAAAATAGTAATAAGTACTTGGCTATGTTGTTTTAATACTCAAAACAGAGATCTGAGATAAAGATGCTGATATGCAACTGTTCATCATCAAAATGTAGGTAAAGTCATTAGCCTAAATGGGCTCAGCTGAGGTCAAATGTAAGAGGGAAAAGACAACCAGGCAAAGAGTACACATGGAGGTACCCATGGTTCCAGCTATATATGTAGCAGAGGATGGCCTTTTCAGACACATCAATGAGAGGAGAGGCCATTGGTGCTGTGAAGGCTCGATGCCCCAGTGTAGGGGAATGCCAGGTCAGGAAAGTAGAGGGTGGTGGTAAGCAGGGGGAGGGTGGATGGGATAGGGGGTTTTCAGAGGGGTAAGGAGGAAGGGAGATACCATGTGAAATGTAAATAGAGCAAATATCTAATAAAAAGGACAACCAGAAATAAAGAATACCTATCCCATATGTAGGAAAGATGAGCTTGCAGTGTTAACTGGAAGGACTCCAGGAATCACAATGATACAACAGAAGGAAAATCTCATGGAGGAATGTTAAGAATATCCAATCAGTTACACAGGCCAGTTCCATGTATCTATGTGGCGGAGTGGTTCACCATTCATCAGCCTTTATGGTATGGAGAAGTCAGATCAACTGTAAAGGATTAAAGAGCCTATAGGTTGTAAAGAAGCAAATACAGCATGTAGTCGGGAGAAAACACCAACAAAGCTTCGAGACAAAAATAAGGAAAGAGATTCAAGATTTTGCCTATTTAGAAAAATGTATTTTTCTAGTGGGAGAAAAGACTGGGATTAGAGGGCATTTTTGAGGTCAGGTGGAAACAGTACAAGAGAAGCTTCATGGACTCTATGAGAGTAACCCTAGAAAAGGCTCCTAGTAATGGGGGACACAGAGCCTGAACTGGCCACCTTCTGTAACAAGGCAAGGACTCAAGTGGGGTGATTGAGACACCAACCCAGCCAGAAAACCTTCCACCTCCAGTCTTTCCTCCTTCCAGATGGTTGGGAGACCAGAGCGTAGCAGAATCATCATCAAAGAGACCAGAGATACTTCACCCAGCAAATGGTGGGAGCAGATTCAGGGTACCATAGCCAAACATTAGGCAGAGCTCAGAGAGTTCTGCAGCCAAGGACAAGGAAGGATTCAAGGATCCAGAGAGGTCAGGCAACATAGCAGGAAAGCACAGCCCACAGAATTAACTGGCTTGGATTCATGGAAACTTGCAGAGATCGGGAGCCTTAAAGGTCTAATCTAGGTCCTTGGCATATGTGTTATGGCTGAGTAGCTTGGTGTTCCAACAGTGGAAGTGAGAGATATGCCTGACTCTTACTTACTTGTGAGACACTTTTCCTCTTGCTGGGTTGCCTTGTCCAACACTGATGTGATTGTATGTGCCTGGTCTTATTGTAGCTTGTTATGCCATGTTTGGTTGATGTCCTTGGGAGGCCTGCTTCTTTCTACGTGATGGGAAGTGGTGGTAGTGGGGACCTGGGGAAGAAGGGAGGCAGGGAGGTAGGAGAGGAGAGACCTGGAGGAAGGAACAGGAAGGAACGGAGGAGAAACTGCCATTGAGATGTGAGAAAAAGGATGAGAGAAAATAATAGAAAACAACTGTCCCCCCCCTCAAAAAAACCCACATATTTTTCCTAAGAATAGGAGAAATAGCATTTATGTACTAGAAAGGTCTCAAAATAGAAGAAAAAAAAATCCTGTTTTTGATTGAGAAAGGAAATGAAGGGAAAGCATTTCCTTTCTCAATCAAAACATGTTAGCTCCGGGTGGTGGTGGTGCACGCTTGTAATCCCAGGACTTGGGAGGCAGAGGCAGGTGGATTTCTGCGTTTGAGGCCAGCCTGGTCTAAAGAGTTAGTTCCAGGACAGCCAGGGCTATACAGAGAAACCCTCTCTCGAAAAAACAAATCCCCCAAAAAAAAGAACACACACAAACATGTTAGCAAAAGTGACTGTGAACACAAGTGTATACCCATCTTTTTCTAAAAGACAGATAGATGATATTTTAATATTCATTTGAATCTCAAAGAACAGATTAAATCCTGCCTAAGAATCTGTCTCTATGAAGTTAAGGAAAGGTCATTAAATATTGAAAAAAGTGAAAATGGAAGTGGCTATTCTTCAGAAAGATTTCAGACACTAAATCTCTGAGTGGAACTAGAAAATTTGCTTCCAAAAAGATCAAATTTCATCATTGCATCAGGAAACTCACAGTCATGGGCTTTACTCTAGTTTATTCTATAATGAAGAATTGAAAGGCTTTCTGAAAATATGGTGAGGGCAAACATCACAAGAAGAATATTTTGAGTACAGAAATATTCCTATAGTTTGTTACTTACTGTAATTAATTCCTTCATATATGATCTCCCTGATGGGATCTGCCAATTCTTCTACATTTTTGAATAAGAAATATGTGATACAATGCATTTTCACTGGTCTATTAAATATTAAATGTCAAAACCAAAGTTTATAGAACCCATTTTCTTAGAAGAAGCTGTTGAGAAAGTGAACAAGTACAAACCATACATAGAGATTCTCTTAAGTGAAAGGAGCATGAAGGTTCATCTCAAACATATTACGGGTACAATACAGCTGTGACACTATGTCTATGGGGCATTATAAAGGCAGTCTCATCTTCCTGGTATGAATTCCTTCATCTGCTGCACAGGACTCCAAAAAATGTACCTTGGTCAGTTAACATAGATAATAGAAAGATGGTCGGAGGGAAAGAGATTGGGAGGGAGCGACAGAGACAGAGACAGAGACAGAGATAGAGAGAAATTCAACAAACACACACATGAGTTGGGACTATTTTGTATTTTGTCATAGAGAAGGACTTACAAAGCCAAGAGACACATCCAGCATGTGAAGTTACCATCTAGAAGAGGAAGAGATACAAGTTAAAGATAGACATCACTCAAACCACTTGTTTAGCCTAGGGCCAAACCAGTTTGCTGTCTGTTGTTGAAGATGAAAGAAAAATATTCAGGGCAATCCTGATCTGAATTGCAACTGTGGGTGTGACAACCAAAAAGGCTCACCTGGCTAAGCTGTATGAGGCACAGCAACAGAGATTCTCCAAGGTAATATATAGTTTTCAGTTGCTTAACTGACTTCATTGAAAATGCACCACATTCTCTCATTGATGATTTTTAAAAGAAGCAAAGTAAAAATTACTGTTTCCATGGCCTCGTGGTGGTGGTACATTCTTTAATCGCAGCACTCTGAGGAAGAGGGAGGTGGATCTCAGATTTCCAGTCCAGCCTGGTCTACAGAGTAAGTTCCAGAATGTTCAGGGCAACATGAAGAAACTCTGTTTCCAAAAACAAACACTCACTAATTTCATGTTATTTCACTGTTGGACAAGATACTTTAATCATTGCTTATGTTGAGATAACAGGAATGCCGCCTACATTCACAGAAAGCTTTTTCTTCCCTAAGTGTCCTTGAAAAGCCTTGAAATCTACAACTCACTGAGAAATGTTTCCATGGAAGGAACACGCTGGGTTTTTTTCCTAAGGGAACCAAAGCATAGCCTTGAGACCACCCTCCCAAGTGTAAGATGGAAAAACATTAGGAACTGTGGAGCATCAAGCAAATCTCCATGGTGGAGCGGTGAGAAGTTATTTAGCACAGGTGTTTAATTATGATGCATTCGGGAAATGGGTGACGCTCAATGGCCCTCAAACACAAACCTCCACCTGTGCCCTGGTCGTCCATTGGCTTGTGCAGTGATGATATTGAGAAAAGTGATTCTGCTCCAGCCCTGCTCAAGGGGCCATTCTTGTCTTGGTGTAACCAAGTTCACTGCCAGGAAACCACAGGTTTTCTCCACATGAGCAGGTCCATTTTGCAAGTTTATAATCTGCATCTGGGTTCTCTCCCCTGGAATTAGATGTTTCTCAAAGCAAGGAAAAAATCAGAATAATTCAAGATGTCCTGCAGGGAAAATCTCTCCAGGTTACCTTCCACAACTGAATTTTCGAGAAGCAAGGGAAATAAAAAATACTGATCAAATGACCAGGAAAGATCATGGTAATTCATCCTGAAATAATAGTCTGTCCTCTACTGCTAGCTTGGTAGTTAAGACTGCTATTTATTGAGCTGAAACTAGCCCATGAACTTTTCACGTATTATCTCAAATTAAATCTTATTGGAAGGACACTATTGCAATTACTATCATTGATACTAGCGATGAGCAAGTTTATCAAGGAATTTTACATTGTCTCATGCCAAAGTCAATGTTTTCGCTTTTCCTTAGGCTATGTGACTTTCTCAGAAGCTATACATAAAATACAAAGGTGAAGACAAAAGAGTGTAAGTGAGCAGTTACATGGGCAAGATTTGTTTTCTGAATTCCCAAGCCTCCCACCCTCCCATTCTACCTCAGCATGTATTTCTTTTAATAAGACATTGTTGTATCTTATTACATTTGTGCACGTGGATACATGCTCGCATGTGTGCATGCATAGACCAGAGAACATTGGGGAACTGGATCTCGGGAACTGGGTCTCTTTCTATACTATATAGACCTGAGGGTTGGAGTTCAAGAGCTAGATCAGTAAGAAGAATATAGGAGGCTGTGGGATGCCCATCCCATAAAATTCACAGAAGATCTCTGTATGAACTGTTCCATTTGAAGTGATGAGTTGTTATACACAGTGTAAGAATCCAGCACTGAACACTCAAGACAGTCTACCACAGTACCTGGATACCACAGTACCATGTCTGAGAAAGGAATCCCAGGCAACAAACACACAGGGCAATGCTAGGAGGAAGGAGTCCTCCAGGCAAAGGATGCTACTAGTCCCATGTTAGCTATTAATTTCATTCTTTGAGTAGAATTTTTGATCTTGGAAGTTCTAAAAATGATATAATAAAATTAATATAATATAATAATGTAATATAATATATATTGAGCAGTTATTTTTCCCAACTACAATGATGTTTAATTTCTCTGTAATGGTCAAGACTCCCTAGTTGCAAGATTTTCAAAGTAGGTAAACTCAAAATAGTTATTGTCAATTAATTTTATTTCACCACTGAGAATATATTAGCCCAAAGGAGATTTGCCAGCATGTGCCTTTCCAGATAATCACTCAAAATGCCTGATGTTCATTTCACACCACTGCTCATAACAAGATATCTAAGAACATCTAGGGTTTTTGTGATTCTATGAATCAAACTCAAGTCCCGGCACATACTAGGTAAGTACATTATCAATGGTTTACAGTCCCAGACCTACTAAAAGAATGTTAATCTAATATAAGTCTACCATAGATATTTATGGATAACACTGAAAGACCTAAGCTTGACCAGATTGAATATTTGATATCTATGGATTCTATTACACATAATTATACTTCAGGTTTTTTAAAGTCTTAATAGTATGCAGAATGCTGCACTCCAATAGTTCTTGAAACTCCATATTATTACATGTGATAAACACACTTTGTAGTGGGCATGGGAGGCATGAATGCTTTCTCATAGGTCCTGAAAGAAGCACTTTATCTTCAGGGATTTGGAGAAGGTGAGATTCAGTACCGGGGTCAGTGACATGCTGAAACATTTGAATTCCCTCATTTGATGAAGCACCAGTTTTTCCCCTACCTCTCCTGCATCTTAAATTCTTTTCTGTGACTGACAGTTTCATCCATTCCTTCCTGGGGCTACTATTGAAATTCCTTTGTACTTGTAGAAGCAAGTTTGCTGGTTCAAGAATTTTGTTTTAACTCTGCCTTTAAGACTTGTCAGGAGCAAATTAGGATAAGGAATCCTAATTTATGTTTCAAAGGCCAGGATGGGAGTGAGAAGTATTTTTATTTACATTCTCCCCACAAAGAGTGTCAAGTCAGGATGATGAACTGCAGCATACTATGGTACAATTATTGGAAAATTGCAGAGAGAAATGTGAAATATGAGCAACAAGAGTACATGGGGACAGATAATGCACTCCTCAGTTGTGTGCGGCAGCTGGGCGCCATGTGGAGGGAATCAGAATGGACACTTGCCTTTCTCTTGGTGACAGTCATGTACATACTGCGTGTATAAAATATATTGGATAAAATAATACAACTTTTTTGAATATCTCTATTGCTATATAATTAACTCAGGCCAAATAACAAAGTATGATTATCACAAAGAGTAATTCAATGCTGTGTTTCATGGATAAGAGTATTGTAAAAATAAGGGCTGCCTAAAGTGCCATACAGAATCTGTAATTAATAATTCACTATATTTCTTTTCACGTAAATGCTCATCTCCTTAGGCTGCTATGCATCTATCAGTTATATTTACAGAAGCATTCTAAAGTAGACTAGAGATTTCTAAAACTGAATGGTCTTTATTTCCATTTATCTTTGTGATATCTCATTCAGTAAATACTAACATTATTGGATATAGCATTATTCAGAGGATATATTTTTTCAAGCATTTAGTCTGATTGAATGAAGGTATTTCATTTATTATATCATCTCACTGTCAGGACCTTGGAACAGATAAAGGTGGGTATAGTAGATAATTTTATGTCAATATGACATAAGCTAAAGTCATCAGAGAGAAGAGAACCCCAATTAAGAAAACACCTCCATAAGATAAGACTGTAGGCAAGCCTGTAGGGCATTTTCTTAACTAGTGATTGGTGGGGGAGGGCCCAGTCCATTAAAGATGATGCCGCCCCTGGGTTTTGTAAGAAAGGAGGCTGAGCAAGTCATGAGGACAAGTCAGTAAGCAGCATCCCTCCATGGCCTCTGTACCAGCTCCTGCCTCCAGGTTCCTGCCCTGTTGAATTCCTGCTCCAACTTCCATCAATGCTAAACAGTGATATGGAAATATAAGCCAAATAAATTCTTTCCTCCCCAACGTGCTTTTTAGTTGTGTTGCATCACAGTCATAGAAAACTCTAATTAAGGCAGTGGGGATAAAATGGAATAGGTTACCATCTAAGCTTCATATTGCATAGCAAAGGAAGTATAAGTTAATAACATTGAGGTGAATTCATTTGCTTTCATATTTCTTGTTCTAACATCACCCCTCTCCTCAAAGGGTGATATTAAGTCTCCATCAGTTTCTCTCCTATGATGAAATCACATACACACACACACACACACACACACACACACAATGTATTGTTCGATCCTTGGGCAAATTCCTCTTCTATGCCAGGACTGGCTGAGAAATAACTGGGAAGCTCCTCTAGACCCAGAGGGCTCCTCACTTAAAGAAAATTTTGTCCCACTCCCTCACCCTACACATAGGATTCTCACACCTCCACTAATACCCCTGCTTCCTTTTCAAAATCGCAAGCATATCTCTTCCAGCCCAGAGGGTTTGGGGTTCATGTCCCATGCCAGGTAAAACAGGATAGCTAGCAGTCTTCCAAGTTCATTGTTTAATCAAGGATCTGGTCCTTCAGAGATCGGAAACTGAGCATCCTTTCATCCTGTTTCTCTTTGCACTTCAGCTGTGACCTTCATTTCCCTCCGGGCTAAAGCTTAGTTTAAACAGAGGAAAGGTAGTAGGATTTTTCAGACTTTAAAATAAGTAAAATAAAATAAAGCTTCATACTCCACAGCCTATTTCTTCCCAGTTTTTCTCCGTGTGTCAGTCTGTTTTCAACTCTAGGGATTCTCAATTGGGGATGGGTTTGCCTCATAAGAGCATACTCAACTGTAAACATTCATTTTCTCACATCTCCAACTATTAGGTGTTTCTGACATCTATTACATAGATAAATCAGATACTGATCAACCTACGATGCACAAAACAACCTTTGCCCCAAAGTGTGTTTCATCATAAGACATCACAAATGTGAAGGTTTAAATTAAATTAAACTGGCACTTCTAAAACCATGTTTCAGGAAGTCTGAGCATCCCTAGAAAGTTACTTCAAGAGCTGAGGAGATGACTCTCCCCTCTTCTCGTGGGCAAAACCCATGTTGCACATAAGTCAGAGCACAAAAATTTCACTGGGGAGGACTCAGGGAATGGGTATGCAATTATGTATTTTAAAATTCACCAGATGAACTTTCTGAGCTATTTCCACAAATTTTCACAAACTACAGTACTTTTAAATATGTCAAGATTAAGATTTTCTTTGCCAAGTCAATGACAGTTAAGACTTTGATTTTTACAACTGTGCATGATTCGTTTCCAAAAGGAACAATCTTTCCCAATTAAAACACAGAAAAAAATATAATTTTAGAATGAAGAAATAATTTTACTTGAAATAGTTTAGTCAATTGTCTACTTCTGATGTTCTATGTACTTTTCTTCCCTCCACAAACCACTAAAAACTTGATTACAGATGACTCAGTACTGGCAGACTGATGGGTATCAATGCTACAGACTCATGCACCTCCTAGCAGTCAGGAAAACTAGTGCCACCTCTGTGGTGGATCTCACATCCCTGTCACAGTACTTTCTTCTCAGTCCAATGACCCTTCAAAGATTCCCCACCAAAACCATAACAGAAGAGGCCAACATTGGCTAAGACTTCTTTAATAAGCCAGGGCAATTAGTCTTAACTGTGCAGCCTTGTTCAATTACACATTAATTTCACACCCAGATTCTATTTACAGGGTAACAGAATCCTAAGATATCAAAGTAAACACTTCAATCATAATAATTAGCTGCTGGATTTCTGGGGGAGGGGGAGAACTTCAAACTGCATCTAAGTGTGTTAATGACTATGACTACAAGAAGGATTCCATTGCTGTGCCTTCATTTGAAGCTACTCTCCTGAAGCCTGACACAGTGGCCAGCATTGGTTCTCCCTGATGAGAACTGGTTCCTCAATGGGTGGTGGTGGTGGTGGTGGTGGTGCTGCTGCTGCTGCTTTCACTGCAGATGTTGCAGTCCGTAGTAGTTTCCACACCTACCCTAATGAGCATTAACTGTTACTACCAGGGATCCTCTCACAGGAAAGGGACTAGGAATTTCAGAGAGAGATGGTCTTAGCTATTGGAAAGCAATACTAAGATTGAACTGAAGCTGGATAATAGGAATTCATGGGGGAAGGAAGTATAGATAGTCAAGGAACTTGAATTGGAGGCAGATTAGATTACAAGGGACAATAATTCTTCTTCCCATCCCCAATTCCAAATTAAGACAACCCTCCAGAAATAGTTACATGTGACAAGAAACCAAAATAGTAGGGAATTATTGATTGAGGAAGGCCCAGACCATTGTGGGTGGTATCAACACTAGGAATATAGACCTGAGTTTTATAAAAACAAACAAACAAACAAACAAACAAACAAAATCCAGGGTGAGCAAGCCATGGGAATAAACCTGTAAGAAATAGTTCTCCACTGTTTGCTTTGAGAGCCTGCTTTAACTTCCTTTTATGATGGACTATAACCATAAGCAAAAATAAACCCTTTCCCTCCAAGAGGCTTTTGGTCATGGAGTTTTAGTACAGCAAAATGTACCCCTGGTGAAGCAGATGTCAAAATAATGAGAAAGTAAGCAATTCTAATAACTACCAGGGTGAAATGCCAAATCAAATATGATGGTAGAAACATCAGAGTATTCCTCAGCTATCTTTAAAAAAGAGTATAGGCTAATATGTTTCAAACCCTAACAGTAAATAACTGTCGGGATATACCAAAGCAGTTCTTCTTTTTATTTATTTGCTTGTTTATTTACTTATTTATTATTATTGAATATAATCTTTGTTTACATTTCAAATGTGAAAACCTTTCCCAGTTTCTCCCCTCCCCAAAAACCCTCAACCCCCTCTCCCATCCCCTGCCTCCAACTATATGGTAATTAAGAGTTTTGCTGGGTATAGTAGTCTGGGCTGACATTTATGTTCTCTTAGGGTCTATATGACATCTACCCAGGATCTTCTAGCTTTCATAGTTTCTGGTGAGAAGTCTGGTGTAATTCTGATAGGTCTGCCTTTATATGTTACTTGACCTTTTTCCCTTATTGCTTTTAATGTTCTTACTTTGTTTAGTACATTTGGGGTTTTGATTATTATGCGATGGGAGGAATTTCTGCTCTGGTCCAGTCTGTTTGGAGTTCTCTAGGCTTCTTGTATGTTCATGGGCATCTCTTTCTTTAAGATAGGGAAGTTTTCTTCTATAATTTTGTTGAAGATATTTACTGGTCCTTTAAGATGTAAATCCTCACTCTCTTCTATACTTATAATCCTTAGGTTTGGTCTTCTCACTGTGTCCTGGATTTCTTGGATGTTCTAGGCAACAAGCTTTTTGCTTTCTGCATTTTTCTTTGACTGTTGAGTAAATGTTTTCTATGGAATCTTCAGCATCCGACATTCATTCTTCTATCTCTTGTATTCTGTTGTTGATGCTGTCTCTGACTGTGGCTTCTCTGTCCTGTAAGCCTGTATATCTGTACTCCTGGGATTCCCATTCTCTCAAATGGCCTGCGTGCTGCTGGTTCTCGAATGCCCCATGTACTGCTGTTTCTCTAATATCCTGTGTGCTGCTGGTTCTCTAGAAAGTATCAGGAGATGGGGCCTTCCCTGTAACAGAACTGGCAGAGCTCTACCACAGCAGAAGGAACAGGGTAAGTGGCGATGGAGGAGAGGGTAGAAGGAACAGAAGGGGAGTGGTATTCTGGAGGAAGGGTAGTGCTTTGCTGGTTGCTGGTTGGTGAGTCCCAACTAGTGGCTCTGTGCCTCCAGAGGTAGGGGTGGTCCTGTGTGCTGCTGGTTCTCTAGAAAGTATCAGGAGATGTGACCTTCCCTGTGGCAGAACTGGCAGGTGTCTATCACAACAGAAGGAACAGGGCAGGAGGTGGCCTAAAAGCAGTTCTAAAGGGAAAGTTTATAGTAATAAGGAATCACATTGAAAAATCAGAAAGAATGCAGATAAAAAGCTAATGATGTGCTTCAAGAAAAAAATGAAGAAATGACATCCAAATGCAGGAGACAACAAGAACAAATAGAGATTAGGACAGACAAGCAATACATGCAATCCAACAACAAATAGTGAGTTCTTTGAAAAGATTAACAAGAATGAACCATCTCTAGCCAAACTTACACAAAGAAGACACAAAATAATGAAATTAGAGATAAAAGGGGGTTGTTACAACAGACTCTAGTACAATTCAGAGGATCATTAGGGAATGCTTTGAAACATTCCAAAAACCCTGAAAAATAAAGGACATGGATACATTTCTAAACTCATATTAGCTAAGAAAATCAAAACCAGATGATATAAGCAATTTAAATAGATACATAAAAGACAATGTGATTGAAACAATCATTAAAAGACTTCCTATAAAGAAAATGTGAAGACTAGATGAATTCACAACTGAGTCTCCTGAACCTTTGAGGAAGATCAAGCATCAAAACTCCTCAAACTCCTCCACAAAGCCGAAAGAGAAGAATACTACCAAACTCCTTTTAGACGTCAGAATGATCTCAGACGAAAACTAGATTAAACATAACAAAGAAGGAAACAGCAGAACATTTTTTTTCTGATAAACATTAGGTGTAAAAATTCATAATAAAAGGCTGCAAATTGAATTCAGGCACACACTGGAAAGATCACACACTATGACTAAGTTGATTTCATTCCAAGCATGGAAGGTTTGAAAGAATAGACAAATTAATTCACATAATATGCCATACAAGTAGACATAAGGTGACACACATGATTTCAGGTTTGCCTTGAACTCTCTAAGCACTACTTTTTCTCTTATTTTCATTCTATTTTCTATTCAAAATAGACTCTTTTTTATACTGATCATGGTTTCCCTTCTCTCAACTCTTCACAGATCTTCTCCACTTCCCCAAATCTATACTAATTCTCTCTCCCTCTCCCTCCCACCTCTCTCCCTCTCTTTCTCCCTCCCTCTCTCTCTCTTTTTCTCTGTCTCCCTCTCTCTCTCACACACATATTAGAGTGCGAAGACATATCTAAAAATACTAATAGCATAAGATTAAATAAAAATGCAACAAAACAAACAAATTACAACAAGCTATAAAAAGACACAAGAAACACATTGACATGTAGAGACACAAGGTTGCACAAACAAAAATCCCATAAAAAAACACAAAACCAGAAACCATATTTTATACTCAAAACAGCCACAAAAACACCAAAGAGTGGAAAAACAGTATATGATAAAGAATGTGCAAAAATGCCATTGAGGTTTTTTCTTTTTTGGTATTTTGTATTTGTTTTTTTGTCATTTAATGCTTAACATAGAACCTGGCCTCAGGATACATCTTTCCTTAATTCACATGCTTAAACCTATATTAATATATCTTTACTAGGTAATATATAGGTGGATAATAAATAAATGAATAGATGGACAGATGGATAGAGGATTGATTGATGGATAGAGAGATAGAGAGGCAGGCAGGCAAGCAAGCGCCTTAAGATCATTTTGTTAGCTCCAGAAAGATTCTCAACAAAGTCTTGTATTCCTAAATGACAAGAACAAGAATGATAAAGAAATTAGCAATAGATGCAAATGAGGTACAATATTGAAAGCTAAATAAAACAAACTTGGGAAATCATCATACCAAAGTGGGGGAAAACAAAAACTATTCCTTAAAATGAGACAAGGTTGGTCCACTCCACTTTTATTCCATGTAGTATTTAAAGTCTTAGTTGGAACAGAGCACCAAAGATAAATATAATAAAAGGAATTCAAATAGGAAAAGAAGAAGTCATTCCTACTTGTAGACAACATGATTTTATATTCTAAAGGTCCATGGACACTACCAGAAAACTTTTAGATCTGATAAAATTTGTGAGGAAAACAATATATAAACTATCCCATTCATTACAATTTTGAACCACTGCAATGAGAAACTTGAAATGATGAGAAATAAGACAGTAAAGCAACTAGCTGATAGAACAACCTTCCATGCTTCTGTACTGGCAGAACTAATATGTGAAATACATTACATCACAAAAACTAACCTATGAATTAAATGAAACTCCCATCAGAATTTCAAGTGCCATTCTCCAGAGATCCAGGGGAAACATCATAAGACTCATATAGGAACACAAAGGATCACACAGATAGCCAAAGCAATTCTAAGCAGAAAGAGCTCTACTGATCATTATCAACAACACTTGACCTCAAATTATACTACAAAGACATAGTGACAAAGACAACAGAATACTGGCATGCACGCACATGCACACACATACACACATACACATACAACAACAACAACAACAACAACAACAATAATAATAATAATAATAACAAAACAAAACAAACATGTAGACAAATGCACCAAAAGAGAGGATCAAGACTTAAATTTATACATCTAGAGTCACATAGTATTTTTAAAATATGTCAGAGACATACACTGGAAAAATAAATAAAGCAGCCTATTACAAATGATGGTAGCCAAACTATGTATTCACCTACAGAAGAATAAAACTAGATCCTTGTCTCTTAACATGAAAAAAATCCAATTCAAAATGGATCAAAAATATAATTTAAAACCTAAAATGCTAAAATTGCTAGAGAAAAACATGAATAAAATACTTCAAGATACAGGCATAGGCAAGAATTTTCTGAATAGTACTTTCATAGCATAGAAAGTAGATCCATGACTTGGCAAATGAGATTACAATTAATCGAGAAATAAAATATTTTATCAGCAGAATAACAGGCAGGCTACATGGTAGGGGGAATTTTCACCAGCTATATTTTAAATGAGTGTTTAATATCTAGACTAAATTAAGAACTACTAAAGTTAAACAACAAAAACCAAAATCACCAATTAATAATTTAGCTAATAAACTGAACACTTACACAAAGAAGAAGCACACATTCTCAAAAGCATTTTCATAGATGTTCAGTATCTTTATTTATCAAGGAAATGTTAACTTGGGATTCTATCTTAGAATAATCTTCATAAGACAAAAATAAGTAACAAATGCTGGTGAAGATTTGGGGAAGGGGGAATCATCTTTATAATGGGTGAAACTATTGTAGAAATCTGTGTGGTGATTTAATTTTGATATATGTATGTATGGTGGATGTGGGTCTAGATATAGGCCATGAAAGTAGAAAGGGATTGATAGAAGGAGAATAATATGCTGAGGATGGGGATAAATAGAATACAAAGAATATGAAAGCAGAAAGGGAGAAGCATATAAGTGAGAGAGAGAAGACACGGAAGACAGGGAAGAAAGATAAACAAAATTAGCATAAAATTTCACGATGAAATTCATTACTTTCTGTGTCAACTAAAAAATAAACAAGAATATAGTCACATGAATTATAAAATAATTAATAGATAAAGAACATGCAAAGTATACACATAAAGGAATAAAGGAAGTTTTTAAAGAACTTTTAAATGATTAGTTGCTTATTCTTAGTCCTCCCTACTTTAATCATCAACCAAAGTTTACTGGAACTAATAACACAATTACAGCTTGTTGGGTCTAGACCAAATAACCTAATGCATATGATTGGGTATCAAGAGTCATTTTAAAATCTAGAAACATTGCTTAGTGGTAAGTCAGTGGCATAGCTCAAGACTGGAAATTATTTTCAGTCAAATGGCAAAACATTTTCTTTAATGGTACACTAACCACACATTCCAGGGCAAGTCCCATTTTTAGGTACTCATAAGAGTAGGCCAATACAAGTGGGAATTAATGGGAGTTTTAAATGACAGAGGGAGTATGGAGGGAGAGGAACACAAACAGATAAAGTTGGATGTAGAGGAAGGATGTACAAGGTCTCTGTAAGGAGTTGGGGAAGGAAGGTGAATAAGATAAAATACATTGTATAAAATTCTTAAAGGATGACTAAAAATATTACCTTTGAAAAGGATCAGTTTAAAAGTACAAAGATAGGAAATTCTTTGACAACGTGCCATTTGCTTATGAACCATTTATTTTTTAACACCTTTTCATCATGGAGGGTTTAATAAGTTTGTATGTTTTGGGGGCTGTAAGAAATGGCAAATTTTACTCATCTCAAGAAATCTCATTTCTGGATACTTAGCCAATTTTACTCATTTCAGATTCTCAACCCCTTTCTCAGCTTCTCACTCTGTAATAATACACATCACAAAAAGAATTGGATCAATGAACAACTCTGAGAAGAGACAAATTAAATCATAAAACAAACCCAAATTTCTACATGGGCTTCAGTGATGTCATGATATTTTATAATGCTAAAAAAACTTACATCACCATTAGCTAGAATTAATGAATCATCTTCAAACAGATGACAATGTAGGCTACAAAATTAGCACAAACTAAAGACAGGCTTTTAATTCTTAAAATTTGGAGCCTAAGAAAAATTCAATGTACTCATGTATAACACATCCAGATGTTATCAGATAATGGAACTCATGGATGATTCACACATCTGTAGGCTTCCAATTATACTTTAGGCTTTGATGTTCTCAGTATTACTTCATTTCATCTTACTTTGCTTTGCAGATACAGAATAATAAAGAAAAGGTGGCCAGGATAGGAAAGGATGCAAAGAGGTACAAAACCATGACTAAAACCATTGGATTTATATTCTGGGTCAAGGATTGTGCTTAATTATAGTTATTTACACACAAAGGATTCTTATACACATCCCCTGTGGTAGAACATAATGCAGGGAGAAATTAGAGGCCCACAGAAGCTACAAAACATGTCCCTTTATAAGCATTAGACCTCACTAACTATGCGTTGAGAGTCCCCTACTTATCCACAGGGTCCTCTGCTTTCCTAAGGAGAGAATGCAGTCGGCTTTCTTCAGCAAGATGACTGTTACATTTCGCCTGTCTCATCTTGAAACAGGAACTAAGAACACAAGGAAAGGTTTTATTAAAAATTCTCCTATTCCAAAATATTTATTATTTATTTGCCTTGTACCAAATAAAGAAGAGCCCCCTCCTCTTTAGAGATACTCATGTGTAATAAAAGGTAAATATTAATTGGTCTCTAATACTATAAAACAATCCTGTTGGTCAATTTCCAAGAATTATTTCAGCACTACAATTAATAATGTCACATTGATTCGGTTGGCAAGACCCTTGAGGACATTGTCTCAGGGGGAAAATTCCTGAACAGAACACCAATTGCTTATGCTCTAAGATCAAGAATAGACAAATGGGACCTCTTAAAATTACAAAGTTTCTGTAAGGCAGAAGACACTGTCAAAAGGACAAATCGGCAACCAACAAATTGGGAAAAGATCTTCACCAACCCCACATCCGACAGAGGGCTAATATCCAATGTATACAAAGAACTCAAGAAGTTAGACACCAGAAAACCAAATAACCCTATCCAAAAATGGGGTACAGAGCTAAACAAAGACTTTTCACCTGAAGAAATTTGGATGGCTGAGAAACACCTTAAAAAATGTTCAACATCATTAGTCATTAGAGAAATGCAAATCAAAACAACCCTGAGATTTCACCTCATACCAGTCAGAATGGCTAAGATTAAAAACAGGAACAGGAAACAGCAGGTGTTGGCGAGGATGTGGAGAAAGAGGAACACTCCTCCACTGCTGGTGGGACTGCAAGCTAGTACAACCACTCTGGAAATCAGTCTGGCAGTTTCTCAGAAAACTGGACATGATACTTCCGTAGGACCCAGCCATACCACTCCTGGGAATATACCCAGAAGATTCCCCAGCATGCAATAACGTTACATGCTCCACTATGTTCATAGTAGCCTTATTTATAATAGCCAGAAGCTGAAAAGAACCCAGATGTCCCTCAACAGAGGAATGGATACAAAAAATGTGGTATATATACACAATGGAGTACTATTCAGCCATTAGAAACAATGAATTCATGAAATTCTTAGAGAAATGGATGGAGCTGGAGAACATCATACTAAGTGAGGTAACCCAGTCTCAAAAGAATACCCATAGTATGCAGTCACTGATAAGTGGATATTAGCCTAGACTCTTGGGACACCAAAGACACAATCCACATATCAAATGATATCCGACAATAAGGAAGAAGTGGACACTGGTGCTGGAAAGGATCAAAGCATCAGTGTAGGGGAATACCAGAACAGGGAAGTGGGAAGAGGTGGATGGGGGAATAGGGCATGTGAGATCTTTGGGGGATGGAGAACCAGAAAAAGGAAAATGAAATGTAAATATAGAATATATCCAATAAATAAATTTTTAAAAAATGATGTCACATTGATGGGGACCTGTAATTTCCAAGCTTTACTCTTGGACCCTGATGTCCAAGTAAATATCTCTTTACTCTGAGGACCCTGTTTTCCAGGCTCATTCAAAGTTTCCAAATCTTTAAATGTCAGAATTTACATATAACTTACATATTATAACAAATTTATTTCAATTCAAATAATGCAGCCGTCTGTCTTGGAAGACTATGGTAATCTTGGGGGCATCTTTCACGGATGGTGATAGTCTGATTTTGACATTCTAGCTAAATACTGGTGTCTCATTATTTTTTTCTAGAAAGAAACTTAGAAAGCGTTAGTCTCACCCACTCATTTTATTCATATGAATGTTAAGACACAAGAAGAGGGTTTGAATTTTCACACTCATGTGATAAACTAATAGAACTAAGGCAAAACCTCAAATGTCCTAAATTCTAGACTCATACTATTTCCAGTATTATGACCCCCCTACATATTTGGAGTCAAAACAATTACTGAGGAAGAAAGGTCTTTCAAACTAATAGTTCTAATTATAGCAGGAAAGTCACAAAATTTTCTCCTTAGTCCCATGCCTATTCTTTAATTAAACAAGTGATAAAAGATGTTACTGATGTAATGAACATCAAAAAGGGAGAAATAATGAAATAAACATGATGAGGTTATATGTTGGCTTGAAATCAATTCACTGGTCTTCATTATAGTTATTCACTCTAACTTGGAGATTTTCCAAATGGGCTTGACTCCACATTATAATTCAAACAGTAGTAGCTTCACAGGTTTTATGCATTAAGAATTGTGAACATAAAATTCCATCAAGAGTAGTTACTTCCTTGTTTTTATATAACACTGTCATAGGCAATATGGTCTTTCCAAAACATTGTCTCTCATGTAAAAATCCATAGGATTTATTGTAGAAAGATCAGGTGCTTTCTAGAAAAGGAATCATGTCATTCCTGCATCATCTATTCATTCATTACATTAGTTTTTGAACTTCAATAAAATGCAATCACTGTATTGTGGCTGCCATCAGCAAAGAGAGGCAGGAAAAACAAAGCAGCACAGGTATAGGTATATTCATGATATAGTTTACATTTTAAAAATATTTCCCCAAAACATAATGGTTTAACACAACAAAATAGAATTTGATAAATTATTTCACAGCCAGTAAAATGAGCCAATTCAAGCCAGATTTTTATATTTGTGTGTATGTGTTTGTGTATGTGTTTGTGTATATAACCTCTGTGTGTGTGTGTGTGTGTGTGTGTGTGTGTGTGTGCAGGTTTATTGGGAAGCTGCTCTCAGAGCAGGTTCACTGACCCCAAGGAAGGGAGACAGAGGAGAGGCAGAAGAGAAAGAGAATGATTGCACCCAGAGAGAAGAAACAATGTTTAGGGGAAGAAGAGAAGAAACAAAAAAGTCTGGATTATATAGCAAAGAGCCTCTGGGGGTAAGAGCAGCCCAGACCCAGGGCTAGAAAGTTCAGGGTTAGAGAAGGGTATGGCAGGTAGGAACGAGGGATGCTGGAAGAATTTGGAAGGCAGGTCTGCTTTGGTGTGTAAAAGATGTACTTCACCTGTTTGTTCCAGGTCTGAAATCCAACAGTATTATCTCACTTTCTGTTATTTGGAAACCGAGGCATGACCCACTGGGGCACTTCTAGCTCAAAGGTCTCTTATGTACTCAATCTGTAATATCAACCAGAGTTTCTATTTTATCTGAAATTTCAAAATCAGAGGCAGTGGAATATTCTGCAACTGGGCATATTATCAGGTTTGTCTGTAATTGCAAACCCTCCTACGCGCATAGTAGGATTCTCAAGCCACGCCTACCTTGGGACAGGACAACTGAGAGAACACCCAATATAAATACCATGGTCCTTGTATAACCTCCTCTAAGAAATCCCACCTTAACTGCCTTACTCTCTTCAGCAAAAGCAGGTCAGTAAGTGTGAGTGACATTCAGAAGGAGTCTTTTATATTGTCTCACTGACTGTCTACCACTACTGGACTTTGACTTTTTTATGTCAGTTTCTTTGCTATGCATTGAAAGATACTGACTAATGGCATATTCTGAAAAGATATTTGTAGGATAATCAAGGATAAATTTTAAAAAATACTGTGTGTGCATGTGCGTGTGCATATGAGTATGTATTTGTGGAGGTTAGAAGGCAACTTACAGGAGTCAATCATCGCCTTTCACCTTGTGGTTTCTTGGGGAATGAACTCAGGTAAACAAGCTTGGCAATAAGCAATTTAACCCCTGAGTTATTTTGCTGGACCACTCTCCATTTTTTTAGCGGGAGGATTCCTATAGCCTATTACTTCCATTTTATTTCTAGCGTTACATTTCCTAAAATGCACTATTTGGATTAAAATAGAATTTTAACATTTAACTCACAAATTTGTACTAATTTTTTAAAGTTAAGCACTCTGTTTCCTCAAATTCAAATAAGACACCTTCCATTAACCTTATTCAAAGAGAAGCAATCGTGTTAATGTTTAGATTATTTTTAAAATAAATAAAAATTTTAATAATATAATACTATAAATGACCATATTAAATGGTACATATTCAGGTTCTTCTTTATATCTCTGCCTTCCTAACCAGCTATATCATAGGATGTATAATGAT
The DNA here is from genome assembly GCA_964023405.1 of Apodemus agrarius. Lineage (NCBI taxonomy): Eukaryota > Metazoa > Chordata > Mammalia > Rodentia > Muridae > Apodemus > Apodemus agrarius. Next base: position 25,104,625 of record OZ030014.1, read on the forward strand.
TTATATGATTCAGAGTTGGCACTTTACAATCTGTTCCTAAAGAATCTGGTGAAATACTAGATTCAGTCATGATTGGTTGCATGGCGAATCCTATTTCTTTCCCTCAGGTTCTATCAAGTTGAACTTTATATATAACAGAGTACATTCTCTGCTCTATTGTTGATGAAGCCATGTTTTTTTAAAAAAAGAAACTTATCTGAGCCCCACTCTTTCTCTTTGAAGTTATTAACTCAGGATCATCTGAGTGTGGTGGTTTGAATACGCTTGGTCCATGGGGAGTGGCACTACTAGAAGATTTGGCCTTGTCAGAAGAAGTATGGCTTTTTGTAGGCAGGCCTTGAGGGATTCTAGTGCGCAAGCTCTTCCCTTTATGGAATAGACCTTCCTCCTGGCTGCCTGTAGAAGACAGTCTCTTCTGGTTGCCTTTCAATCACTGTGTAGAACTCTCGGCTCCTTCAGCATCATATCTGTCTGCATGCTGCCATACTTCCTACCATGAGAATTGTGATCTAAATCTCTGATACTATAAGGCAGCCCCCAATTAAATGTTTTTCTTTTTAAAATTTGTCTTTGGTCATGGTTTCTCTTCATAGGAATAAAACCGTAAGTAAGATAGCCAGGTAAATAGTCTGAAAGAAAGATCTGAACTTGTTTCCTGTTTTCCCAGAGAAGTATGAGCTCCCTGCAGCAAGTAGGAGACAGAACTGAATAGAAAATAGGTGTGGGATAAAATTACCTGGCCCCTTCTGTAGGGAAGAATGGACGTAAGCACAAGAAGTGACAAGAAGGCTGAAGAAAAGTATATATAATAAAGTTGGGAAAGTGAGAAAAAAAACAGTCTTAAGAATGACTCTGCTAAAGCTTTCATTTAGAAACTAGTAAGATACTCAGCTAGGGGCATTAAACAAGCACTTAAAAAATGTCAACCTGGATTCAAGAATGAGATAACATAGGCAGCAAATACCAGGATGCCTAGAAATGATAGATCACTCATGCAAGATGAAACCTAAACAAGAGAGAAAAGAAATTCAGCAAATGAGGCCAGAGCTGAAAATTTAGAAAAGCTACTATCTGTGAGATATAGAGGAGAACCTATCAGAGGAAGGTCAGTACTATGACTTCAAAGACAGTGCAGACTTCATGGTTGGGTTTGGAATGACTGAAAAGGTACAGTGGTCATGAGAGTATCATAATTCATGACTGGTGACTTTCCCAAAGAAGTCAATAAGAGCAGCATAAGTCTTGTGTGTGAAGACAATTTGACTTAGCTTCAGGGTAGATAAAACCACAAATACTTCTTTTTAACTTACCAAGATCATGAAGTAAACTCTGAATTTATTATCTACAGCAAATGTAGATTATTAACAGTATCAAATGTTATACCTAGATTCCTTATTCACTCCATCAATTATCAGTACTCTTACTCAGCCATCTATCCATCCATGCTAACAAACACATTGCCAGATAGGACGAATTTACTGTTTACCTTGACAAAAAATTTTAACTGCTAACCTGAGTCCACAGCCACAAAAAAAGAGGCACAGATACTGTATTTAGTACACCAAAATAATAGTGGACCAGAAAAAAACTGTTCAAATGACAAGTTGGAATATTCTCCATTGCTTAGGGTTGGCCAAGAGTGCCAACAAAGACAAAAAGCATTGACTCGTCCATCTGACTCTTCTACAGTAAAATGGTGAGCAGAAAAGTTCTTATTCCCATCATGTGACAAGGAATCACTGACAAACTCTGATAAGGAATGCATACAAAATTCAATATTTTAAAATGTTATGGAAAAACTAAATAAAAACGAAAACTTCAAAAACCGGAGAGATCAACTGTACAATCTTCTTTTCTTTTTTATCAAAATGCTGCTTAATTTTAATCCATATACTATCTATATGCAAAATATATAAGAATATAATAATATATGATTGTATCTTAAATTATTATGATAAAATATAAGATATAATACATCATATATGTATTATATATTTATAAAGATTTAGTTTAGAAGTTTTGACTTATTGGAGGTAAGGATCTTTCTACACTGGGTTCTTCACAAAAAGCACAGTCAAATACATAAGGACCAAGTAAATGAAGCATCAAAACCATATGATTAAGTGACTTTACTACAGTATAAGCTATATCATGTTTAGTTCTTCTGCAGAGCAGAATCGTAATATTGTTAATATCATTCTGACCCACCAAGTGAAGCCAAGACTCTCCTCCTTTCAACAAAACTGAATTGGTTGAGACTGGGTGATCTTCATACAAAGGAACTTTTTATCACATAGCAGAACTTGGGGACCACATTAGATGTGTTTATGTTGATGAGCCACATCCATGTGTGCAGGTGCCAGAAATGCAAGCAGAAGAAGCAGTCAACTCATCAGAAGCCACTTGTAAACAAAGGAGTTGGAAGTCGATCTTCAGAACCTCCACTCAGATTAGTTAGATATGATGTTGACAAATATAGGAAACAAAAAGAAACAATATCTCCTATGATATGGAAAGTATTCATTCTCAGCATCTATTGGGTATCAAGTAATTGGCAACTATAAGCATCAGGGCTGCTGATAACACCAATGGAAAGCCCCAGTGTATCAGCATTATACTTTCCAACAAATCAACTATTACCTGACTTCTACTAGGCAGTAATTACTGTAGCAGGAGTTAGCCAAAGTGACTTTGTTCCTTTTCTACTTCTCTCAAAAGCAAATAAAGACAAAAATATATTGCACCTAAGAGAGTCTTCTGCATTAAGGAATGTTCAGTCTTCTTACTCTCAGCTAAAGAGGGATGCTGGAGACAAACAAAATTAACAGTATCTCCACCTTCTTCAAATAGAAATATGGATGATCCACAGACAGAGATAAATTTAACTTTATGGAGCTCAGATCAAAATCAAAGTTCTATCTCTCTCAAAGATGAGGACTATTTCAGATGACTAGATAATTCCATAGGCATTATGTTCTGGAAATCATAATTTGATATGTTAAAAAAAGGCTTTAGGTTTATTTGCTTCAACAGCTTGATTACAGAAACTGAAACAGTGAGACCCAGAAATATAACATAATTAACATGGCAAAAAAAAGTATATAAATTTGTTGCATTTATTTTGACCAACAAAACAAATGTCAACCTTATTAATTAGAAGGCCCCAGATTTACCTTGCTCTTTTCCTTAAAAATAATGCAAAATAGGCATAGCCTAGATTGTGATGTTTTCTTATTTTCTCTGTTTTGATGGGACTTAGATGAACATTTTAGGATTAATTCCACTTACGTATGACATAGTGCCATATGGAATTTACTGGGGCCATAGGGATCTCAGAAGTTGATCTATCAACTCAACACAGCTGTGGCAGCAATTCGTCCCTAAGCATTCTTTTTATTTTTTATTTTTTTATTTTTGTGCTCTTCCTGCAGGTATGTCTCATGATGCTTTTCCTTTTGTTTGTACATTGCTCAGGTTTTAAGACTATTCTTCACATTTCTCTCTTTATTGTCAGGCAGTTTTTACTGTACTTTTCAGCCACATCTCACAAGACACCCATCTCACCCCTCACATCTTTTCTCCATTCCCTTTTCTTTATCCCCTCTATGTTTTACATCTTAATTGTAACTCTCCATAGCTTTAACAGGCTATAAAATATATGGGCCTTAACAGGATCTCAACTTTGCTTCCAGCTACTTTACTGTCTTTATTTTTTTCCCTCTTCAACATTGATCTAACACTTAATTCTTATCCTTACCCACCCTAAGTCGCCCCCATGCCTAATCTTATTAGCCAAAACTCTACATCTACTCAATAATAACCTTGGTTGTTTATCCACAAATACTTATTATAGTCAAAGGGATTGCTACTGTAATTGGCTAATATAGGATATACATAGAGGTAGTATCAAGTAGTAGTTGCTCTCCTGGTTAAAATACTACTCAAGAAATAATATAGAGCATATATATACCAGGTACCCTAAGTTCCTCGACTGAAGAATTGTTTTCTGAACTATATATTCAAGGCTACCCTATCCAAGTTCCACTGAACATTGCAAGTACTTCAACTGAAACAATATTGCTGATGAAAACAAATAAACCAATCAACAAAATGACAGTAAATGTTTAAGTTCAATTCCATAATATAAAATAACACAAAAATCAAACTATACATTAATAAAATTAAAGATGAGAGAGGCTGACAACAGATAGTACCTTGCTAAATAAAACAGATGTTTCAAGATGTATATGACCTACTAAAATTAAACAAAGATGAGATGAACAGTTTAAACACATTGATATCAAGCACTGAAACTGAAGCAAACTTTAAAATCTCCCCAATTAAGATGACCAGGGCTGGCTGGATTCACTGATAAATTAAACACACCCTCAAAGAAAATCTAATACTAAGCCAGGCGGTGGTGGCACACAACTTTAATCCCAGCACTAGGGAGGCAGAGGCAGGTCGATTTCTGAGTTCGAGGCCAGCCTGGTCTACAGAGTGAGTTCCAGGACAGCCAGGGCTACACAGAGAAACCCTGTCTGAAAAAACAAACAAACAAACAAAAAACAAACAAAAAAAGAAAATCTAATACTAATGCTTGGTAAATTATTATATAAATCACCAATGGAAAGGGCATGATATTAATGTGTAAGGGTTTCTATTATTATGATGAAACACTATGACTAAAACTCAAGTTGAGAAGAACAGGGTTTACTTGGCTTACACTTTCACAGTGCTGTTCATTATTGAAAGAAGTCAGGACAGGAACTCAAACAGGGCAGCATCCTGGAGGCAGGACATGATGCAGAGGCCATGGAGGTTGAGCTGCTGATTACAGGCTCACTTCACATTGCCTGCTCAGCCTGCTTTCTTATAGAACCCAAGACTGCCAGCCCAGGGATGGCACCACACACAATGGTGTGGGCTCTCCCCCATTGATGTCTGAGAAAATGCTTTGCGGCTGGGTCTCATGGAGGCATTTCCTCAACTGAGGCTCATTTCTCTCTCATGGGTCTAGCTTATGTCAAGTTGATACACAAAACCAGGCAGTACAATTATCAAACTCTTTCTGAAAGCTATCTGACAAATATGAGACAACAACAATAACAAAAACATCGAAAATTAAAAACCAGTCACCTAAAGGAACATTGGCTATCATAGCCTCAACCAAATATTTGCCAAATGTTGCTATAAGACACTAGTCAAAAACAACATGGGGAGAAAAGGTGTAGGGTTTTTTGATATTTTTGATTGATTGTTTGACTTACAGAATACAGGCCATCACTGAAGGAAAACAAGGCAGGAACCCAAGACTGGAGCTTAACAAAGAAACCATGGAAGAACACTGCCTTCTTGCTTGCTCTCCCTTCTTATAGAACTCAAGCCCACCCTGCCCCAGATATAATATTACCCACAGTGGGCTGAGCCTTCCCACATAGATAACTCTTTTAAAACTATGCCCCACAGACCTACACACAGAAAAGTCTAATAAAGCTTAATTTCTCAGTTGTGGCTCCCTCTTTCTAAGAAACTCTGTCAAATTGACAAAGACCAACCAGAATTTCAACCAAAATCAAGAACATCTCAAAAAAGATGATTCATTGTGACAATTTGGTTTTACCCCAGAATACAGGAGTAGTTCAGTATATATAAATCAATAAATGCTAAATCTTATATAAATGGTCTCAAGGATAGAAGTCACATGATTGTCTTTAACAAAATCTAATATACTTTCACTTAAAAGGGCTGAAGAAACTTGGAATAAAAGGAACATATGTCAGCATAACAAAAGCTATATGTTACAAGCCTATATCTATCATTATACTGAATGGAGAATATAACCAAACCATTTCCACTAAAATCAGGAGGAAGATAAGAGTAAACATTCTTCATCATTCTTATTCAATATAATTCTAGAAGGCTTACCAGGACTAGTAAGATAAGAAAAGCAAATGATGGGGATATAAAGAGGAAAGAAAGAAAGTATCTCTACTTCCACGTGGTTTAATTTGATACCTAAGAGGCCTCAAAGACTCCACCAGAAAAGCTTTAAAACTGCTAAACACACACAGCAAAAGAATAAGATACAAAACTAACACAAAAATCCATAGTCTTTGTATATACCCATGGCAAGCTACTGAGAAAGAAATTGGGGAAACAAGATAATACCTTGAAATGACTTCATCCAAGGATATTAAAATCTGCTATAGTAAAACTCATACTCTTCAGTTAACAGGTTTAATATTATGAAAATGGCTCCCCTACCAAAAGCAACCTAGATTCATTGCAATTCTGATAGAAATTCCAGTAGCAATTAGAATAGGGAAACAGAAATAGGGGAAAAAACTTAAAATGTACGTAGAAATACAGTCCTCAGATAGACAAAGCAATTCTGAAAGAGAAGAAAATTGCTAGATTTGAAGGATAAATGATTTAAGTTATGCTATAGAGTCATACTAATAAAAATATCATGGAAGTCACACAGACACATAAATCAGTGGGATATAATGCTAGAATGCATCTTTAACAAATAGTTCTAGAGGACATGGATATCTATATGTAAAAGAATAAAACTAGATCCTCATCCTCATACTGCACAAAAGTCAACTTGAAATGGCTGGATAAACTCAATAAAAGACCTGAAACTCTCAACCTGCTATAGAAAAAAGTAGAGAATATACTTTTCAACATGTAGGCATAAGTAAGAGCTTTCTGAACAGGAAAAACAGTTACAAACAGTTGCAGAGTAGTTTTGTAGAATAGTTAAATAGGTTACATTCACCATATAAGAAAGAGTCATCACGAGAGTCTTAGAGAACTTTTTTCTCCATCTTTCCTCTTTGCTGTGTCTAAGAATAATCCTTTCTATATTCTGTTGATTCTCTTCTGATCTTTGACCAGGATTTTCTTCCCAATTCAAGACTTCTTGGCATAGGCTTCCTCATCTGAGGAAAAGATTCTAAGAATTAGAAATGGACTCTGAGTTCATTTAGAAAAACACTTATGAGTTCAGGAGTGACACAAACAGACCAGGCTGGCCTCCAACTCAGAAATCCACCTGACTCTGTAATAATCTTACAATTAATGAAAACTCTGTGTTTTCTTCCCAGTGCCTTCATTCCCATTTTCTGTCTTTTCCTTGTATAAAATTATGGGTACTAATCAGTAATTAATCGGTAGTGCTTTATTTTGAGTTATATTAAAAAATATCCTAGCTGCACTCTTTAATGATCAACTAACCTGCTATTGCTAGAGAACTGTCAGAAAAGGAGAGGAAAGGATCTATGTAATGAAGCAAGGCACACAATATATGCATTTTCCTTTCCCCAGTTAAATGTGTCCTCTTAAACCAGGTTAATTAACTGGTTTAAGTGACATTCAATCTGATCCCATTGGTGTCCACCCATGCCCAGAACTTTTTCATCTTACAAAGTTCCATCTCTGTATAAATTAAATAATGCCAAATCATTTACATTTTCTTAATGACCAACATGTGTCAGGCCATAAATACTTGTAGCACATCCTGTCTACTTATCAGATAAAATATCTGAAGGGAAGGTGAAATGTTTGTGTATGCCCCTAGGGAGTTAGCATGTTAGGAGAGAAAAGTGGACAAAGACAGGTTAGCACAAGACCTCTCACAGAGTACACACCTGACACTTAGGCAGATGTTACATTTAAGTAAGTTTCAAAGGGGGGATTGCTGATATTTTTATTTCAAATTACACACTGGACATAAGAAAGGCACAGCTCAAATTCATAAGAATGTATTATTTTTCAAACAACAAGTCCTTTCTAATACGAGGAATGAGGTCATTTTAATTGTACTTCTTAGAATAGTATACCTGATGTTTGCTGTGATTTGTCTTATGAATGGTCTATGATAATTTAAGATCAAATGAGATATTCCTAGTGTCAGAAAATTTCAAAAACGTGCTGCCTGCTGTAATTTGGATCTTGAATATACACAAAGGTGAATGTATTTGATAATCATCCTGTGAATCGGTGCTTTGGGGAAGTGGTTGAAATCTTAGGAGGTAGCATCTGATGAGAGGTACCCAGGTCATTAAGGGCTCACCCTCAAAGAAGATTGGGGAGCTCTCATTCTCCTTTTTGCCCATTGCTTCTGGCTACTGAGGTCAGTGCTTTTTGTTCCCACCACAGGCTCCTCCTACGATATGATCTTAAAACAATGAGCTTAGTTTGTTCTGAATGAGATATTCCAAAAACAGTGAGCCAAAATAAAACTCTCTTTCTGGAAGCTACTTAGCTTAGATATATTTGCTACATACTAAACCAACGCTGGCTAACACACATTCTACCCCTGTTGGTTACTATGATCAAAGAGGACTCCTGTGTTCCTAGTCCTTTCCATGTGTCACAAACCATTCCACTCTCTATTTCTTTCCCATCATCACATGGCAAACAACATTTCAGTTAGTTGAAAACAAGCCAAAGAACCGTTTACAATGCAGTTTACCTCTGTCAATAATAAGCTATGTACATCTCTGAATATGACCCACCACTCAAATTACTTTCTATTCATGTTTCCAACTCAAGAGGTTTCCTTGAAAATCCAAGTTTAACATTTGTTTTATTTTGTTAATTGTTTTTGCTTTTTTTTTTAGTAAATGGGAGCCTTGTTTGTGTTTTTATTTACTTATTTGTTTGTTTTAAGGTCATCTTCTTGTTTCATGGCAAAAAAACAAAATAGACAGGGATACAGATTCCATGTCAGGTCTCTGTGTTCTCTTTGGTTGTCATCATTTATTTTGTCTGCATGGTTCTTCCTGTAAGCAATTTGCCACAATGATGACTGAGACATGCATTTTTCACTACTAGGCTTTACAATGGTGATATGTGGAAAGAAAGATAATTCTTTTACAAATTATGTTCTTTAAACTTTATGTTTGCTTTCCAGTGATATGAACCATAAAATCATGCTAGCTAGCCCAAGCTGCTTTTATGGAAATCTCGGTTCGGGATAACAAAAAATGAATCTTTCATCACCTCTTTCATAACCTCCTTTAGAGTCCAAACATTTGGGCTGTAGCTATCATGCATGTATAAAACTATTTAGAAATTAGGAAGATAGCAGCAATAGAAAAGCATACTTCTTCATCTCAGCTTTCTCATGGAAAATGACATACTTGTTGATTTAAATGACTGTTCAGGCCTCATGAAATTCTTCAAAAAAAATGTTCACTTTAAAATAATTTTGATCGGCACACTGTTTCTACAGTTCCAAGTCTGTGCGCGAATTTATATGGGAATAGAAAACAGTGCCCACTACTCAGCAATTAAAAATAATGAACTCATGCAATTTGTAGGTAAATGGTTAGATCTGGAAAATATCATCCTAAGTGAGCTAACCCAATCACAAAAGAATACACATGAAATGCAATCACTCATAAGTGGATATTAATGAGCCCAGAAGCCCTAAATACTCAAGACACAATTAGCAAGTCAAATGACTTCCAAGAAGAAGAATGGAGAGGACCCTGGGCCTGTAAAGATTGGATCCAGTATTGTAGACCCAGAACAGAGAAATCGTGTGTGTGTGGGGGGGGGGTAATAGCAGGGGGGGGAGAGAGGAATTATGGGACATATGGTGGGGGGGGTAATTGGGAAAGGGGAAAACCTTTGGAATGTAAACATAGTATATAGAAAAAAAAAGAAAGAAAACAGTGCCCACATTGCAAACCTAGTGATTTACAAACTTGCTTTTGCTTGGCTTCATCAAAAGCTGTGCAATTGACCACTTTAGACCTTTTAACAGCTTGTTTATTTCTAGTCTTCACCCTCTGGCCTAAAACAACATTATAATTGTGCAATTCTGAGACCCTCAACACTATATTAACAAGAGCATGTGCCATTAAAACAGGATTAACTTGAAACTCTTAACTTGAAGAAACAGCAGCACTACCAAAGAGCAAAGAGAGAGATCATCTGTTGGGACTGGATCTTCTCCCCATTGCTCCCTCTCTACTTCCCCTGGCCCAGCTTAAAGGAACTCTGTGACTAAGCCTGCAGTCAATCCAGGCTTTGTCCAAGAAAGACAAACACAAGTATATAAGGTGAATATGCAGGACATAAGATGGAAAGAGTCAAGGATGTAACTCAGGGAAAGTGTGCTTGTCCGGCATACAAGGGGACCCTGACTTGAATCCTGCCACCCAAAAATAAATAAATGAGTAAATAAGATTTTAATAGGGAGACAGCATAAAATAATATTCAGTACAACTCTTATATTATATATAAAAATATGACAGCTATAATGTTTAGTTAAAGATGGGAGCTGTCAAAACCAAACCTAGTTTGTCAATTGCCTGTCTATTATCTGTTCCTAGAAGTGGTTTACATAAGCCAGCCATTTTGGTACATCTCCAGAAGTAGGGAATTGTAAATTCCAATGGGAACTAGATAATCTTTTATGCCAAATCCGGGTGGTGGGGTACGAACTGGATTCTCAAAATTATTTTTTCTGTCTTCTAAAACATCTTCAGCTGTCTTTTACTTTTACTATTATTATCTGTACAACATTAATGCTCCCTCAACAGGCAAATATATCAAAGGAATATATATATATATATATATATATATATATATATACACATATATATCATTCTGTCAAATTCAATAATACATTAATTGAAAGCTTAAAGCATTTTTGTAATAACTCACTACTTTTCTTTAAGGATCTTTCAAATCAGAGTTGGAGCCAAATTCCTTTCTGTATACAAAAAAAGTGGAGCAATTTAGAGAAGTAATGATCTTTAGTAGGATTTACAGATAAAATGAATGTATTGTTTAATGTATGTAGTGGGAAAAGCTCTCACAGGAATACTGAAAGACATCACACTTAAAGGAAAGCTTGAAGCAATATAGTCATAAAAATTAAGAGCTCTTTTACCTCAGTACAGACCAGAATCCATGCTTCAAAATGCTTTGTTCATGGCCAATGATATCAGAATGGTTTAAATGTTACAATAAGTTTTTCTAATGGCAGAGTCGTAATATTTGAGGAGTCATCCAAAGACTCAATTTCTACTCCTTTACGTAGATGTCTAAACTGCAAAGAGGATTGATTACTCAGTTGAAGAACAGCACTGCCGATGACAGCAAGCCAGTGAGAAGTAACAAAAAGAAAGGAGTAAATTCTGTGTTGTTATTATAATATTTCATATTCCCAAAGCTAACCTGAGCCTTTAAGCATTTGCTTAGGTTCTAGGCGTAAGCCTGCTATGTGACTGACAAGCCATTTCTCTGGGTCGCACATAAACTTCTAATTACAGTCCCACTTCATTTTAGTGTTTGTGCATTCCAGTCAGCGTGCCAAGCACTTCACACACATCAACTCTAATGCTAACAAGCCCACAGAACGGTTAATCATTATTCATTAGTAGGGGGGCAGTTAAGGGATTTTAGGATTGAGGGCAGCCTAACCAAGTGCCATAGGACTCCTGACCGTCCTTCCCCTTGCAGAATTAGAATCTGAACTTCCTCACGTCTGAACCGAGCATTGTTCATCGTTCCCTTCTCGGATCCTCTGGCAGACACAGCCTGGAGGAACTGACCCACACATGCATAGATGTATTTCAATGATAATGTCAGTCCCCAAGGAGGCCACAGACGGAGTGTGGAACTCCCTCAGGGACACAGTGATTTTTGACACATTCTGCCTCCAGCAATCTTTTGTCAGTGGCTGATCTTTTTTTCAGGAACTTCCATTTTCCGTGACACCTACACCCACCAATGAATACACATGTAGCAAATGTGTACTAGGCGAAAGGTATTACTTGCTGGTAATACTGCCAGTGGAAACATAGCGTGCATAAGGTCCATATTCATTTTTTCATTCATCTGAAATTCAAATGAAATTGATCATCTTGGTTCCCTGTTTCCTTTCCTTTTGCTAAATCTGGCAGGTCTTCAAGCTAATTCATTTTGTTTCCAGTTATCTTCACTTGTTGTTGAAATGACCTATTAAGGCAGGGAAAGGAAGTTAGCCATTCAATATGTAAATGTAAAACTTCACCATGCCTTTCTACTAAGACATCCAAATTCCCCTCAGAAACAACTGACTACAGTCCTGTCTGCCCAGAGCCCCATTCAGTCTAGATGAGCTGTGAGGTCAGTTGCTTTGATGGTGTGATTTATTCTTTCCTTTATTTGCTCAATGTAGAGTCAAAGACTTTGCAGGAAGGAGACGGCATGCTCAGAAAGAGTGACTAAGAGAAACATATTGACATTGAGAGAGCTATTTACAACAACAGAGTGAGGAAAGAAGGCAGAATGTGCAAGTTCTCAAAGACAAATCACTTTGGGAAACTGGACATTCCCATCATCTTGGCTGTGATAGTGGAGCCATTACTGGACTCCAAAGATGGTTTCACTTTAGCAAAGACTAAAAGACCCAAAATATGGTGTCCCAGTTAGACTTTCTATAGCTGTGAAGAGATGACCAAGGCAACTTTTATAAAGAACAACATTTAATTTGGGCTGTCTTACAGATTCAGAGGTTTGGTCCATTATTATCAAGGTGGGAGCATGACCGCATCCAGGTAGGTATAGTGATGAAGGAGCTGAGAGTTCTACATCTCCATCCAAAGGAAACCAGAAGCAGATTGTTTTCCAGCTGGCTAGTAGAAGGCTCACAAAGCCCAACCCTACAGTGGCACACTTTCTTCAACAAAGCCACACCTCTTAATAGTGCCACTCCCTGTGCCAAGCATATGTAAACCACTAAAGGGGTAAAGAATGCATCTAAGAGGACTCAATTCTTTAACATAATAGAAACAGGAGAAATAGAACCTTACTTCATCTTTTATCTGAGCAAACTTTAGCAAGATGCTAAAGAAGAAGAAGGAGGAAGAGGAGGAGGAGGAGGAGGAGGAGAAGGAGAAGGAGGAGAAGGAGAAGAAGAAGAAGAAGAAGAAGAAGAAGAAGAAGAAGAAGAAGAAGAAGAAGAAGAAGAAGAAGAAGATTACTTAGCTATAGAATTCTGCCTTCTCTTCCAAATACACAGCATAATGGTGAATTGAGGACTGGACACGGAAGGGGTCAAAGAAACATACTTGTGGATTCTCTCACATCGCACTTATACATGTTCTGTTAGCATTATATATGTGTGTACATAGCATTGACTCCATTCTAGCATATTTCTGTCTTTCTTTACAACTCTTAATCGGGTATGTATGTATTTTCAAATCCTCCATTAAAACAAGTAAGGCAAAAATAAAGCCTCCCAAATCCTAATGATCAGTATCAAAATAAAGCAATAATGAAAGGAGGTAGAATGGCTTTCTTTCTCTTCTTGGACAAGGGGTATTTTCTTGATAGATAACCCATATGCAAAACTAATGGAATAAACAGAAATGATAGGGCATATACAGAAGCAAGCTTAGTCCTCAGAGCAGGGTAGAAAATGTTTGCAGTCCATGGTCCCTTCTCTGGAAACCCTTATTTTTTAGTATAGCATAGCATAGCATAGCATAGCATAGCATAGCATAGCATAGCATAGCATAGCATAGCATAGCATAGCATAGCATAGCATAGCTTAGTATAGAATAGTATAGAATAGTGTAATATAATATTGTATTGTATAATATTTTACATATATATGTGTTTGTGTCTATGAGTCTGTGTGTGGGCTCTCACATGCATGTGCATATATATGTAATATGTTAATGTCTACAAGCACCTGCAAGTTATGGCTTATGTATAGAGGCCAGAGGACAACTCAGTTCTTTTCTTCCACTATGAGATCTAGGCGTAGAACTCAGGTTTTCAGCCTTGACTTGCTGAGCCATCTCCCTAGCACTTGACTCTTACTTTCCTTAGCTTGTGACTTTGTATAACATAGACCACTCTTTCCTCAAACTTACTCTACAATGTTTTTTGATCCATCTACAGAGTTGGTGCCCTACAAATGAGGAAACAATGTTGACAAAATGAATGAGTATCAATGCTGAAAAGACGAAATTGTTTTAAACCACGTGAGGCTCCTTAAATGTTAAATACATGCAAAGATCTGTTACACATCAGACAAATTACAGATGTGTAGTTCAACCTCCCTTGGAAAGAGCATCATTTGTCTTGTACAGCAGAACTCCAGAGACACTGTGATGTGGTATTTGTTAATTAGCACTTGTCCAAAGTCCTCCTAACTAAATTGTATCAAATGAGCTTCTCAACATAAAAGCTGACCAAGTCTTCTGCAGGAATATAATCAGACTGCTGATATGGTAACAGTAAGCACTGTTTTCTAAAGGAATTAAATAAATTTAATTTTGACAATATATATACCATCTGTTATCACAAGATATGTCTGTAATTGAAAATAAAAGGCAAGCCTTTGGATACAATAATTTTCACTTTTTTCCTTTATCTAATGCAAATTACCCAACTCATTTTAACAATTAAAATTCAGTTAAGATTCCATACTGGTATCTGTTGTGAATGGTTAGTTGATTGGTGGCTGTTTTGCTCCCATCCTTTCTGAGATAATTTTGTGAAACTGTATCCTTTCTCTCTTTGTGCTTGGAATCTTAATCATGAGTAGGAATATTAGTTTAACATATTTTAGTTCTTGTTTCTTATTTTCTTACAGGGATTTCAAAGCTCTCCTGAAGTTTAATATCTGAAAATAAACGTTAACTGAAATAAACAACAAAACGATTCTCAAATTATCTACAATTACATTTAATATAAAAGAAGTTCCCCCTATTGCTGAAGACATCACATTGTTAGGTCATGGAATCTGGAGATGTTAAACTGGTACTGCTGGAGACTTTGGCCTTGCTGGTTAGCTTTCATAGTACTAGAAGGTGATATGCATGCTCCTAGAGGAGAAAAATAATCATCAATTTTTTTTCTAGCTGTGAACAAAAGCCACTAAAACAAGGACTCACATGGGAAAACATCTCCACTTGTCTCAAACATCATGGGCATAATTAACCATTTTCTGATTAGATTGAAGTTCCACTTTACAAGATGAAAACATTACCTGTCACCACGTGACAAAACTCATAACTAGACAGCCATAGGCCATATTGGAGAATTTACCACTATTGTTGTGCTAAATAGACCAGGTACTAAACTGGATCCTGATGGAGTATTTGTATACACGTAAGTTAACACATCCCTTGGTCTTCATCAGAGAAGCTAATATTTGCAGTAGATGGTGATAACACAGAGAGTCACAACAAGCTAAGGTTTAAAGAATGAGAGATTGTGGAATCTTCAGTTCTAAGTGAAACATCCTTCCTTTACAATAATTCCATGAATTATTGTAAATGATGGGGTAGAAGAACAGTAAGAGCCAGAGGTCTTAAGCAAACACAAGAAACCAATGTCTGAAGACAGCAGGACATTTGAACTCACGTTAGTTGTAGCAGCATGCACAACAAGTCCAGTGGAACATCAGGCCAGACCAAATGCCAGCATGAAGAGGGGCAGGAAACAAAGTCTGACCCCACTCTCATTGAGTTGTTGCTAATTAATAGCCACTGGGAAAGAGAGTCAATTTTAAGAGCCTTGCCACCAGTAGGTCAACCATGCTCCAGTAGAAGGTCACATATTTATCAATGTAGGAGCATCACAAATCAGACCCGATGCAAAAAAGAAAAAAAAGAAAAAAAAAGAAAAAGAAAGAAAGAAAAGAAAAGAAAACAAAGTAAATGGTCTAAAAACTGGATGGATAGAAATGGGAGATGGGTCGAACTCCTCCTCTACCACTGCGTGGTGTATGAGTCTCGACCCCAGCATGCTGGCCTGAGATCTCGTTTAATCCCATCTTCAATAAACTTCGTGTGATCACAAAAAAAAGAAAGAAAGAAAGAAAGAAAGAAAGAAAGAAAGAAAGAAAGAAAGAAATGGGAGATGAATGTGGGAAAGACTGGAAAAAAGGTCAAAACAGTATTAAAAAATTCTCAAAGGCATAATATTTTTTAATATCCACAAAAGAGGACTTCAAAGAAAGCTATGACTAGTACCTTTGTAATTTCCCAACAAAGAAGCTGCTGTCCCTATGATAATCATAGTGTAGTCATCACCAGAAGCAGAGACTCTGGAATCAGACCCACCCTTAATATTCCTCAGCCACAGAACTCCCACCATCTCCAGATTTCCTACTACAGTGCTCATCACAACAATCCCCATGGCTACTGCCCTGTGGCTCTTCATGCCTCTGTGGAGTTCTAGGTCTTCTGGGCTATATTTGGCTTCTGCTTGAGGGGTGTCACCACTGAGGATGGGCTACAACCTGCTTTTGAAGGCTCTCTGTTATGTTCTTTTGCCATCAGAATCCTCATTTGGAGAAAAAGCCAACTGTTCATAGTGTGAGGAACTGCTAGAAATGACTGTGGCAAGGGGCTAACTGGTCTACTACAGGCAACCAGAACATGAAGCTTGACAAAATCCAACAGAATGAGTTTGGAAGTGCTTCCTCCCTGTGGAGCTTGAGATCGCTTCTTTCCTGCCCATTGGTTTGACTGCAGTCTTCTGACCATCCCCCCAGCAAAGCCCCCATGTTTGCCAATCCCAAACATCTATACATTGCTTTCCCACCATTATAATACTGAGCAGTTTTTCTAAACATTTTTTTGAGGTAAGGTTTCTTTGTGTAGCCCTGGATGTCCTGAAACTAGCTCTGTAAACTAGGCTGGCCTTGAACTCACAGAGATCCACCTTCCCTGCATTCTGAGTGCTAGGGGTGTTCACCAGTGCCTAGCTTAAATTTTTTAAGAACTAATACATACATGTGGTTTTTGTCTTAACAGGAATGTAAATAATAAATGTGATTTCACATTGAGGAAATAAAGATAGTTAAGGTCATGGCTAACACTTAAATGTATGCTATAGATACTATATAGTTTTTGAATGGAAAATAACTATTCAGTAAGTAATTTTTAAATACCAATTAATTGACTAATGCTGGTAGCAAAAGCCAGAATATTTTTTAAAAAATCATAAAACTAGGTATAATTTTTAAAAGTAAAAAAAACACTAAGCAAATTTTTTAAATGAAAACATTTCAGTAGCCATGTATAAATAACTCTGTTGCCACCCTGTATAATATTAGCTTTTTATGATTAATTATTTGTCTAGTATATCTAAAAGAGAGTTCTGTCAAGTTTTTATAAAGCTGGGGAAATTTTCACTCATTTTTCTGTTGATATATATCTCTAATTTTCACAAAGAAACTGTGTTCAGCCACACAGAAACTGTAGTTTCTTCATTTTCCAACTCCTAAGCTAAAGGTTCTTCTCTCCTACCCTTGTCTATTTAACACTGAAGCCCCTTTGTCTAATCTCTTTTTCCATCATTTCTAGTGAGCATTAATACCTGTACAACTCCTCCCCAGTGGATGACTGAAGTCTCTGTCTGTGGCAGTCAACAATGGTACCAGCATGCTCAAACAGCAGGCCTGAAATGCAGGGATCCTTCTTGACTTTGCTTCTCATGTTTAATCGATAATGTAGCTCATTCTCAAGAAAGAAAGTTTGAGTGTGAAAACAAATAGATTCAAAAGTATGTTAATGAGAACACCAACACTTAGGAAACCAGCAGCTAACAGAAGAATTATGGAATTTCTGGCAGGTAAGAAAACAGTTCTAAGAAGGTAAAATTAAGCAATGAGGAGTGCAAAGAAAGCAGCTTAGGAGGAAGAACCCTAGCATAAGTTAGGTACCTTCTGTATGTCAGTAGCTGTGATGGTCGTTCTTTCATACATGTAGCTAAGACTTACTGACGCCTCTGTTCCGGATGTTCTGTCTCTGATGCCCTGTGCATGACGCTCTGTGTCTGATGCTATGTCTGGACACAAATAACTGTCCTGACCTTGAACCTTACAATCTGAAGTTATATTCTTTGATCTTCACAATAGGCCCCGGAGTAATATTATGTCTTTATCTTTGAAATGAAAAAAAAAAAAAAACCTGAGGCACCATTAAATTATTTAATCTAGTAAAATTGGTGTTACTATAAAAGATAGAGTATGTGTATTAAAGCCTGGGTTATACTGAATCTCAGGTGTTTATGAAATTACTCAGTCTTAGTAGAATGGGCATTGAACATTGACCTCTAGAATTGGTGTCCATAGCTGAATGAATCAAGGGTTTGTGAGGTAGTACAAGCAGAAACACCACTCCTTTATAGGCCGTGCTAACTCCGAGATCAAGAATGATACCATGATTGGGGAATAGGTGGGGGGGAGAGGAATTATGGGACATATGGTGGGGGGGACTGGGAAAGGGGAAAGCCTTTGGAATGTAAACATAGAATATAGAAAATAAAAATTAAAAAAAAGAATGATACCATAAATAACAGGTAAATAAATAAATAAATAAATAAATAAATAAATAAATAAATAATGGGAAAGAAAAGGAAAGGAAAGAAGAGGGGAGGGGAGGGGAGGGAAGGGAAGGGAAGGGAAGGGAAGGGAAGGGAAGGGAAGGGAAGGGAAGGGAAGGGAAGGGAAGGGAAGAATGATTGCAAACATATGGATTGAATAACCTTCCCAGCCCAGTTTCAAAAATAAGAATTTTAGCACTGGATTGAGATTCATTTTATTTGATTTCTAGTTTCATACTGAATAATTGTATATTCCTGGGAATGTTTCTTTCTTTCTTTTTTTTTTTCTTTAGGAGGTGGCTTGGTTTTGTTGTTGTTGTTGTTGTTGTTGTTGTTGTTGTTTTTGATTTTTTAATAAGGTATATTCTTTATTTACATTTCAAATGTTGTCCCCTTTCCTGGTTCCCCCTCCCCCAAAATCCCATAAGCCATCTCCCCTTCCCCAATCAACCCTCCTCTGCATCCCTGTCCTGGTATTCCTCTACACTACTGCATCAAGTCTTTCCAGGACCAAGGGCCTCTCCTCCCTTTGGTGTCTAACAAAACTATCCTCTGCTGCCAATGAGTCTGGAACCATGGGTAACTCCATGTGTACTCTTTGGTTGATGGTTTTGTCCCTGGGAACTCTGGGAGTACTGGGTTTCTTACCCTCTCCAGATCTCAACTACTGCATCACTAAAATGAAGATAACAATGGGATGCATTTCCCTGAGTTATGAGGATTAAATGCTTTGAAGCATATACATTGTTTTCCTGTCCTACAGAATACACCCTCTGAACATTAGCTAGTTAGAACTTTCACAAACGAAGGAAACAACAAATACATTGCTATCTAGAACGTTCACCAAGATGGAAAAGACTAGCTATACAACACAGAACTCTGGGCATAATGTAATAGAATAAAATAGTAAAAGTCTGTGAACATTGCTTCTGGAGAGAATACAAAAGAATAATCGACAATGTCATGATTCCTTGATTTGGGGAAGTAATATTTCAGTTGCCTCTTTACTATAACAATTAGTTTAGGCAAATTTACTTTAGAAGCAAGTTTCTAAGAGTTTATGTATTTATTTTAATTTCTATCAGTTTTTGCTTATGCATGTATATGTGTATGTGCACCACATGTGTGCCTATTGACTGGAAAGGTTAAAAGAAAGTGATAGGTTTCCTGGAACTGGAGTTATGAAAGGTTGCTAGCTATCATGTGGGTGCTGAAAATTGAACTCACGTTCCCCAAGAGCAACAAGTGTTCTTAAGCACTGAATACTGTCTCCAGTCCTACTAGAAGCAATTTTCACAGCAAGACTAACCATAGTAATCTTAAAACAAAATACTTAGTTTTATTCCTTGCCGTTTCCTTTATTCTGCTCCAAATTATAAAGATGGTGAGAATTTTGTCCCAGGTCCTTGAACTGGTAAGCTGTTGTCTGTAGGAATAGGAAACATGTACCTGAATGAAGGAATGTTGAGGGGCAGAATCCTATCTTGCCTGCACTGCCCTAAAATGTGTTTTTATCTGGAAATGTAAAATATGCATGAAGAAGAAGGAGATGATGTTATGGTTATGTAACCTTTAAAGAATGTTCTGATGTGAGTTATTGTTTTCCTGATATAAAATTATGATAAACAAATGTTACTGAATAAAGTTATCTACAATTTCAGATATTCCACCCAATGGTATCTTGATGTGAACTCTGTATCTTGGTGTTGTGGACCTGAAAAGAGAAGACTTATGTAGCACACTAAAATAGAGCAGGTGTTCTTATAATTCAAAGGGGAAAGTCCATATTATTCGTCATGTAATCAAGGAATCAACAGAAACATTCAAATCTACATAGAGTGCACTGTTTCAACTTATTATACCATTTGAACTTTATGATATGCATTCGTTAAAAAAATGTTTACCTTTGGAATTTTTAAATTTATTTCTTTTTAGTTTTGAATCTGGGTCTCACTGTGCTTTCCAGACTGGCCTGTTCCTCATGGTTTCCAGGAACTGGGTCTACAGGAATGTATCAGAACATACAGCTTATTTTTGTAAATAACTGAAAATGTGCAAGTTAAAGAACATGTACAGTTACATTTAATACATGGGGAAACGTTACATGATGTCCCTTGTTCTGTGCCTGTGAGGCATGCCAAATTTGGAATGCTTTCTTCCCGTTGGAGACATGATGCCATCTCTGCAAAAGACTTAAGCACAAACATTACAATCAAACCCGAAATATTCCTTTACACTAAACACTTGGCCACCAAGTAGTAGCACTATTTGAAGAGGAGGTGGAAGCTTCAAAGGACAGAGCCTAGTTGAAGGTCATACATGGCCCTCAGTACCTTTGTCTCTCTCCTCTTTCTGCCCACCACAATGTCAGTCATTCCACCATGTCCTTACTACCATGATGCACTGAAACTTTCAATAAAAATTGTTTATTAAGTAAAAATAAAATCACACAATAAAAAGTAGGTATGGTTAACTGCAATTCTACAAGATACATCTGTAAGTCATATTCAGCATAGCAAAACATTTTATAGCTATAAAGTCATAGACGCTTTTCATTATTTTGCAAAACAAATTTTAGTTGTGCTTATTTTAACAAGCAATCATACAGAAACCAGAGGGATAACCTTATGGTGGCTCTTAGATATCGTGTAATGTAACTCTGTGTGACGGTCCAATGGTCATCTATTAATTTTTTCTCATAGGCATTATATTTATTTTATTTCTCACCTTTTAGGCATTGAACAATATGGATAGCTCTGTATCTCTATGATGTGGGTCACTGATATAACTTTGTTAATCCAGATCCTTTGAGAAGTTGATTCCAAAATTAAATTAAATAGGAAAGAGTTTTATTAATGGAAATGTCTACATGGACACTAATAGAAGGGGATCGAGAATCACAGAAGACAACAAATCATTAAAAAAGGCAAAGTGGGACTGATTGTTTGAAAGAGACCTCAATTTTGTCATTGTCACAGAAAGGTGAGACAAAACCCTGGGAAATCATTTGACAAGGTGATTGATAAAGTCCAAGAGTTTTCTGGGTATCTGGCAGGGCAATCACAGAGCTAGAATTTAGAATGTAGTCACAAGCCCCTTACCAGTCATCTACTACTAATTAAGATCTGCCAGGCCTATCCTCCAGGAAGCCATGGTGTCTGCTATGCTTAGAATGTGAAATGACCCACGTGGCTTCATATATCTGAATGCATGGTTTCCAATTCTGAGTTGGTTTTGGTGTGTGATGTCGCTAGAGAAAAGAAGTCACCAAGGGAAGGTCTTAAAGGAAAGCCCAGCTTCTCTTTCAATCCGTCCCTCCATTTTCTTGTTAATCATACAATATAATCAGTCGCCCTGAAGCTACTCAACCTCCTTGGCACTATGCCCTCCTGCCATGGTGGGCTTTTTCCACTCCAACTCTCAGCTGCACTAATGCCTTCCTCCCTTAAATTTTTCTCATCAAAATTTCATCCCTATGAATAAACTAATATAATAGAGTGCACTATTCTGATATATGAAGTTTTATCAGTAGGATACATGGATATCTATCTGTATGTCTTGACTGCTTTGTTACCATTAAAAATGACATAATTGAAGTCCATATATAAATATTATTTGGAATCATTTCTATGATTTTTTCCTAAGATGACACTTTAATCAGCCATTGTGATGTTACAATTAGTCAGAAGATGCTAAGAGCCTACACTAATATATCATGTCTGCTTAGAACATTATTACAGATGGACTTGTAGAAGAATCATCCCCACTTGAAATAATAATCCTCACACTTCATTTTCATTAGATTAGTCAGATAATATATGTAAACTGTTTTGGACTATAATTAGCATGTATTGACAATCAACATACATTACTTTCCTTACCTCCTCCACCACACACACACACACACACACACACACACACACACACACACATGCAAGGGCACTACCCAAGACAAAAGTATGATTCTTACTCATTTATTTCAGGATGAATTCAGCTTCCTTGGAGTCTTTTCATTCTAGCCTGAATCTTGAATTCCCACCACCAAGGGCTTGTGTATTAATGTCAAATAAC
Organism: Apodemus agrarius; assembly: GCA_964023405.1. Classification (NCBI taxonomy): domain Eukaryota; kingdom Metazoa; phylum Chordata; class Mammalia; order Rodentia; family Muridae; genus Apodemus; species Apodemus agrarius. The sequence continues at coordinate 25,127,053 of OZ030014.1, forward strand.
CCTATCAGAAAATGGGGTACAGAGCTAAACAAAGAATTTTCACCAGAAGAAATTCGGATGGCTGAGAAGCACCTTAAGAGATGTTCAACATCATTAGTCATCAGGGAAATGCAAAACAAAACAACCCTGAGTTTCCACCTCACACCAGTCAGAATGACTAAGATTAAAAACTCAAGAGACAACAGGTGCTGGCAAGGGTGTGGAGAAAGAGGAACACTCCTACACTGTTGGTGGGATTGCAAGATGGTGCAACCGCTCTGGAAATCAGTCTGGCGGTTCCTCAGAAAATTGGGCCTGACACTTCCAGAGGACCCTGTCATACCACTCCTGGGCATATACCCAGAGGATTCCCCTGCATATAATAAAGGCACATGCTCCACTATGTTCATAGCAGCCTTATTTATAATAGCCAGAAGTTGGAAAGAGCCCAGATATCCCTCAAAGGAGGAATGGATACAGAAAATGTGGTATATTTATACAATGGAATACTACTCAGCAATTAAAAATAATGAATTCATGCAATTTGTAGGCAAATGGTTGGATCTGGAAAATATCATCCTAAGTGAGTTAACGCAATCACAAAAGAATACACATGAAATGCAATCACTGATAAGTGGATATTAATGAGCCCAGAAGCTCTGAATACTCAAGGCACTATTAGCAAATCAAAAGATTCCCAAGAAGAAGGAAGATGAGGACTCTGGTCCTGAAAAGACTGGATCCAGTTTTGTAGGAGAGTACCAGAACAAATAGTGGCGGGGGCGGGGGGTGTGACTGGGGAATGGGGGGGAGAGGACTTATGGGACAAATGGTGAGGGGGGAACTGGGAAAGGGGAAAGCCTTTGGAATGTAAACAAAGAATATAGAAAAAAAAGTCCTAATCCTTAGAGAGGTACTACTGGAAGTTCACGTCTTTAAGATGTAGGTATAGTGAAGCCCTATTGTGGAAACATAATCGGAGACATATCACCAAAGGGAACTGTGAAAGTGCTTTCATTGCTTCCTTCCTGGTTGGTGCAGTGGGCAGATTTGCTCTACTGTCTGCTCTTACTATAATATGCTGTCCTTCCTGCCGGCCACAGCTGTCAATGAATCATGAATGAGAACTCTAAAATAAGAAGGAAAGCAAAAGCAAAAGCATTTTTTTTTTCTTAGATTGTCCCCTGATCGTGATTGAAAAATGAATAACTTCTCTTCTGGAGTCATGGATCTTCGAAACACATTTGAGTGGCTGGCTCCTGTTTTACCTGGCCCAAGCTTCCTATTTCATCAAGCTGATATCTGCCTCATTCTGAATATAGGGCCCTTAACCTCAACAGCAAATCCTGTTCCAGGGGCTTCCCCTGCTCCTTCCCTCTCGGCTCTTCTATTCACAGTATGCTGCCTCACAGACTCATCTCGTACTCCCCTGAGACTTTATAGTCCTTCTTAATATGTGATTTACAGTAAAAGCACATGGTTAGTTTAGCACCATCTACCATGCCTCAGGTTCCTTGGTACCTAGTAAGAGACATGCTTTATCCTTGGCAGACTTGGGGTTAATATTAATTATTACCAAGTCATTGTATACACAGAGATGGACCCAATTTGCATTCCGTGGAGCTTCATGCTCTGATGAATCTATAAAGATAACAGATGCCAGTGATTTTAGTCCAAAGACACGCTCATGGCGAGGACAATCAGAATTTATTGCTGAGACTACTGTATAAATTGAACTGCCATTATAAATTTAGAAAAACACATACGGGAACAATTACAAACACGAGAATAAATAAGGATACTATTACATGAGTTCCACGGAACACAAATATATTTATAACGTTAATATCGGAAAACCATCAGTCTAATACAACTGTCTTGTGCTAAGGCTTTAGCCAACATCCCAGTAAAAATCAATTTCAAACTTTAAGCATATTAAAATACATCATCACTCGTACATAAGCTCCTAGATCATAGCCAGATCTCAAATACCACACATTGTGAAATTCTAGCAGTAATGTAAATGTGACTAAGACCATTGGGAAGTAGTTCTATACACTTAGAATGTGCTACCAAAGATAGACGATGTGGATAAATAGCAGAAAATAACTAACGTTTAGAGGCAAGATAGCTACCAATCAGTAAGTATTTGTTGCGATGGATCAATGACAAGATGGGACATGGCACAGTGTGACACAGGGCTTTGCTTCAGGTGTCTATTCCAAGGGCCCTAAAGCAGGGAGAGGATGTAGAACAGGAGACACTTGTTACGTGTAACTTTACTTGTGTAACTTGTTCTTGTCAAGAAAAATCTGATTCTGTCACCCAGAGAAGGTAGCGCCAAAAAGGAGAAAACTGGGGACTGTTTCAGCAAGGCAGGGCACCATGACTGCTTTGGAGAGGTCAAGGAGGGAGCACGGAGGTCTTGGAGAAGAGGATAAAGCCACTGAGGAAAAGATCCTGTCAGAAGGGGTGGAAGCCGCAGTCCGGGAGACTCTACAGATTCTACTGAAGAGAATATTAGTCTCTGATGAAAACCACCATAAGCTAATCTAGCATGATGTTATGTAGACACAGATCGACACACTATAAATTCCACATCCGACATATCCCGGGGATATGTCTTTGTCTAAGCAGCAAGCCTTTCTCTGCCTTACTCTTTTTTTTTTTTTCCTGCAGAATCAGTATCCCTTGCCTTAAAATATCCAGAAGAGAACAGCCCCCAATATTGAAGATTCCCGCAGGCCAACTGTCTCTTCTCAAAGTGTCTAACGCAGCAAAGTAGAGAGGAAGCCATACACGCAGGGGTGGCTTTACAAGATGCGTGCTCAGGACTGAAGCAGGGTATAGACCTTCCTTTGGCCGCTCTGTTCCGCTTTCCACAGGGAGAACTATTTCCTTCATCGCTTATCCCAGCTGACACGGACAAGCACTCTGGGCCCTAAATGAATGTGAACATTGTCAAAAGGAATTGGGCTAACGGGAGGCATCTGCAGCTCCGTTTCCATCGCGTTTGGTCGGGGCCACGTTGGCAATGTGGCAGCGAGGCTGGTGGGCAGACACCCCCGCAGATGGGTCTTCGCATACTGTATGCATCATGACTAACCAGAAAAACAGTCAGAGTAAATCAGCTGTGCCGCACAGAGGCTCCTTGGAGCCTTCACATTCAATTTCCATCTGGCTGACATTTGCAGGTTGTAGACAGTGGCTCAGTGAAGCAGAGGTTCAGAATTCCACCACAAGTCCCCAACCTGCAGCGACTCACACGCTGGCTGCTGAGCCACAGGATGGAAGGCTTTGCTTATCTGAGGGGGCTCGAGGAAAATGGGATTTTATTTGCAGAAGCGTAAACGTTTTCATAATTTTTTCTTTATTCTTTTTCTTTTCTTTTATTGGATCTTTTCTTTATTTACATTTCAAAGGTTATCCCCTTTCCATGTCTCCCCTATGTAACCTCCCTATTCTATCCTCCCTCCCCCTTCCTCTATGAGGGTGCTCCCCACCCACCTACCCACCCACTCCCACCTGCTCGCCTGGTCATTACCCTACATTGGGTCATTGAACCCCATTTTTAAACAGGACCATTTTTAAAGAATGTGTCTATCTGTGAATGCCTTCTGACCTTTTGAACAGTCAGTAGAAGGGGCCTGACATCTTCAAGAAGAGAAACTCCCCCCCCCCACTCAGTCAGGAATTTCACTACAAGCACCAATTTCGAAAATAAGCTAATCCACCTTGACAATATGTTGTCACTGAAAAGTTGCAACAGGGAAAAAAAAGCGTTACACATAAATACGACTTTAAATATTAGAGGTCTCGGCAGTTTAACAGCTTAAGTTTGCTTCAAAGGACTGTGGGAAAAGCGGTAGTTTGTTACAGGTGACAGGTAGGAATTTGCTGCCCTCCACCCACTCAGGCACGGGACTGCCGGTAACATGAGCCTTCCAACTCGTTTCAAACTGAAGTATTATGAAAAGGTAAATTATGTTTTGTATTCATGACTGAAAGCATTTTACTTTAGAGCCGGCACGACTGACGCTGTCAAGGTAGAGATTCGAGTTTTATGTTCAATGCCTGCAGCCCAGCCGAGCAGTCTGAGCGACGCAACATGACAGCTTGTAATAAGTAATTTTTATACAGTTACATTTATCACTCAAGTAGGCTTGGCAATATTAAACACAGACCTTAAACTAGTTCGGAGGATGAGGATAGCGGCTGCAGGCCATGGAGGCATTTCCCCATTTCCCCCTTTCTATTCTAGTGTGGGTGCAAAATTAGATTTTTTTTTTTTTTGCTGTTGCATTTTCCTGTTAATACGGCACTTTTTAAAATATGCGTCCAAATGCTTTCCTACTGTTAATATGTCACTAAGAGGTTAAGAATGGAATGACCCCATTTGGCCCAAAGGATGTTATTTCAGGCTTTAATGAATTAGATATTGCTACCATTTTCAGGTGAAAATCAATTGCCTCAATTAACAAATTTCCACCAATCCAAATATTTACAAAATGAAAGACCCAGAGTCTGCAATTTTTGCTACATTATACCTTTGTTTCCCCTAAAGCTCTTCCCTCTGCGGCCTTCATTAGCATCTCATTTTTGCTGAAGCCAGGAGGCCAGCTACATCTCTGTAATGGCGAGAGGCTTGCCTGCCTTCTGAGGTTAATAATTTGGATATTCTTTCTTCGATATTATTTTTCTACCAAGTGGAATTTTACTTTCATCGTGTATTCAAATACATTTAAGTTGGAAAGGCATTGAAATTAATCATAGTCTTCTACCCAGGAAACCTGAACAAAGGAACCCCCTCTAAATGGATATATACTATGCAAGAGTTTGAAAGGACCTCACCAATTTTCTATCCCAGGCATCTTTATGAGATGGGTGCTATTGTAAAATACCTATATCTGTTGACAAGAAAGTTTGTTTTTTGTTTTTGTGTGTGTGTGTATGTGTGTGTGTTTCGAGACAGGGTTTCTCTGTGTAGCCCTGGCTGCCCTGGAACTCACTCTGTAGACCAGGCTGGTCTCAAGCTCAGAATTCCACCTTCCTCTGCCTCCCAAGGGCTGGGATTAAAGGCGTGTGCCACCACTGCCCGGCTGTTGACAAGAAAGTTAAGGCATGATGGCTAAAGAAACTATTGGAAGGTTATCCATGTAGGATCTGGTTATGAATGAACTCAGGTTGTCTAACTATAGAACTTGACTCTTAGCCAAGATGCTAAAACTGCTTTTCAATGCAAACTTTGGGGAGAAAGAGATTCAAATAAAGAAAAGTGATTGTTCCTCGCCAATGAACTGAATATCGGAAACCTCACCAGGAGACACATTTTAATGTTTTCTAATGGGTATGTGCAAATATCAGATGCAAGCACCTTCAACTCCTTCGGTCCTTTCTCTAGCTCCTCCATTGGGGACGCTGTGCTCATTCCAATGGTTGGCTGTGAGCATCCACCTCCGTACTTGTCAGGCTCTGGCAGAGCCTCTCTGGAGACAGCTATATCAGGCTTCTGTCAGCAAGCACTTGTTGGCATCCACAATAGTGTCTGTGTTTGGTGACTGTATATGGGATGGATCCCTAGGTGGGGCAGTCTCTGCTCCACACTTTGTCTCCATATTTGTTCCCATGAGTATTTTGTTCCCCCTTCTAAAAAGGACCAAAGCATCCACACTTCGGTCTTCCTTCTTCTTGACCTTTGTTTGGTCTGTGAATTGTATCTTGGGTATTCTAAGCTTTTGGACTAACATCCACTTATTAATAAGTGCATACTCTGTGTGTTCTTTAGTGATTCGCTTACCTCCCTCAGAAGGAGCTGGCAGCACCATAGGAGGAACAACAATATGAACCAACCGGTACCCACAGAGCTCCCAGGGACTAAACTACCAACCAAAGAGTACACATGGAGGGACCCATGACTCCAGCTGCATATATAGCAGAGGATGGCCTTCTTGGACATCAAAGGGAGGAGAGGTCTTTGGTCCTGAGAAGGCTCAATGCTCCAGTATATGGGAATACCAGGACAGGGAAGAGGGAATGGGTGGGTTGGTGAGCAGGAGGAGGAAGGAATGGAACAAGGTGGTTTTAGAGGGGAAACCAGGAAAGAGAATAACCTTTAAAATGTAAATAAAAAAACCTAATAAAAACGGAAAACATTAGATGATTCCATGAGTACTTAAGTGGGCTTCCCAAGTCTTGGAGAAGGCAGTATGTATTTCATGTGTTACCTACCCATAAACATGATAAATAGGAAAAGCAGACAAATTAATTTTCATTTAAACTCTAGATAAAACACATTGAACTAAGTTAATATATTTTCATTTGGACCACAGAGACAGAAAGTCATTTATTTAGTCAATACACTCAACATTCCTGTCACTTTCTGAGAAAGGTTCCCAGTCTCTCATACCACAAATATACTTGGTGTGCACTGCGTATCAGGCATATGCTAGTCCTGTGAAATGTGGTGTTCAAAATTAAGTATTATTCTTTTCTCTTTTAATGTATTGGCCCAGTATGTTTTAGCCACTGTGCTAGAAAATGTGGAACACACATATAAGATAAATGTTCTTCCTGCCTTAAGAAACTCACATTTGGGGACAAGCAAAATGGCTCAGTTGGTAAAAGGCACTTGTCACCAAGCCGGATGACCCAACTTCCACATGAATTAAAGACTGCTGCAAGCTGTAGTCTGGCCTCCACATTGGCATCATAGTATGCAGACACACACACACACACACACACACACACACACACACACACAATAAGTAAGTATAACAATTAAAAGAAATATGTTTCTCCAAGTGGCAGGCAGGAAGACAGACAGGCGGACAGACAGACAGACAGACAGATAGGCAACACAATCAATCACTTTGATGGGAGTATATGCACCTAATAAAGAAATAGGTAGAGCGTAAAGACAATTATCACTTATCCTTTAACTAGAAAACAATCACTCAAGTCAGCAATTTCATCATAATAATAAACAAATTAGTAATTAGCTCATTCAAGCTTGAAAATGGGAACTATTATAGGCCTCATGTTTACATCCCTCTACCAATGAAATGTTGACATGTGCAAGCTCCCTCAGTGATAGTATGAAGGGGTGGAAAGCCCATGAACAAGAGTGTTGACCTTAGGAGAGGGACTGCATAGCACTTGCTTGCCACGGTTGCCATTAGAGAACACAGAGTGGCTTCGTTATACCAGTGTTCATCTTGGGCTTCCCAGTCTTCAGAATAATGAGATAAATTTCTGTTTATTTAAAAATTCATGTCATCTCTCATATTACAGTGCTCCCCCCAAAAGACTATGTATATATTAGTTTCATTCTTAGCAACCCCAAATTTAAATATTATAGTCAACTCTATAGGGAATATCTGTTAACATTAGGCTACTAATTGCATGCACCAACTTCATGGAAAGAAACACAAATATAGATTTCATATTTTTAAATAAAGCTAGAACATAAATAAAGCCACTATTCCTTAAGCAGGGAAACTGAGTCAAGTGAGTCCAGACTCGTTTCTTATTCCACCCCAACCAGAAAGCAACTGTGGAAAGGAAGTTAATATGTAGACCCAGCTTACTATCCTGACATTTTGGTGAGGATAAGGACAAAATTCATCCAACAGACTGCATTATTAGCATTGCCATACAGCTTGGCCTCATTTGGACTCTAGTGTCTCTAGAGCTGTGGTTCTCATATAAGGGTAATTTCAAACTCCAGTGAATTTTCAGCAATGTGGACCAACAGGTTTGCTTTTTAAATTGTGGCTGGTCCTACTGTGACCTGCTAGACATTAGCTGGAACAGTTCCTAAACATCCTGCCATACCTAAGAAAACCCTTACATAAAAAGAATATTCTGGTTCAAAATATTGATAGTGTCAAGGATGAGAAACTTCTCTAAAGACAAGCTAGATCTGGACAGAATGTAGATGCTTACCACCTCCAAACACAACATGTAGACAAGTCTTAGGGAGCCACTCTACTTCAGCTGAAATAGCACCAAGTGGCATCTTGTGGACCTCCAAGGAGAGTTGTCAGAAGGTGGTCAGTGAGCAGGAAATGGCTTCTAATTAGTAGTGTCCTCACAGGATGCAACTGCAGAAGACAATTTCCTGTCCCCCTATTGGGTGGGAAGATTAATCTGTTACTGAATTCCAGATGAGAGAGATTTTCAAAAGTTTCAAATAGCAGGAGTGTAGCCGTAGAGAAGGTAATTATGTGCAATTTGTACAGTGTTCGACAATCAAAATGTAAATATGACGTTTATGGCCATAAACACATACGGCGTGTTTACCTTAAAGAACAACAGGCTACAGAAATTCTAATGGTTGCTGACAGCTAACAAGAACAAACTTTTTGTATTAGACTTTTTTTTTTTCAGATCTATGATATGTAATGGTAAAATAAGATAGTTTGATTTTGTCGGGGACTATTATCCATGCTGTTTCTTATCCCCTGATAAGGAACAATATAGGTACAGTGCTTTAAAAAGATGGATGCTTGATTCTGTTTTCTTTTTTTTCTTTTCTTTTTACTTTGCCTCAATGTTGTTCTAAACACATCTAAAACATGATTAATTCCTCAATAAACATCCTCTCCTCATATAATAAGGCACATTCTTACTGCAGCATTCAATTTTGTATCTCCATATCCTGTCTCAAAGGTTATCAAGAATGTAAAATAAAAAGTTTGCCAATCCCTACCAAGGAATGAAATCCTAGCTTCTGACGTTGGTTATTTGTAAAGTTGAACTCACAGTTTAACAGAGAATAGGCATTCAACAAATAAAATTTTTGGTCCTCCCGTTCCCTTTCACCATCATTTTCAGACGTTTCCTTTTTCTTCTTTATTACTTTATTTCCAGAGTCATAGTAAAGAGACGGTGCTACTCATTTAATGGGATAGCCACAATCAATATGTTTTGATTCAACATCAACCTCCTGACAAGCTACCAGATAATTATGGTTTTGCAATAAGATACAATAGGAAATTCAGGGAGCCTGGAAGACCAAGCTTTGTTGCTGACTTTGAAAGCTTAATGCCTACCTGCCCTAACATCTAACCCAAACACATAGGGCAGTTCCACCTACTCCTGATATGATCAGCTCCCTTTCCACTCCTGTTTACTAGCATCTTTACTGTAGACCTTCTTCTGTACGGCAGACAAGCGAGCTCCTGGTAGCTGACTGATTGACAATGTCTAGTCATTAAAATAGTGTACAGAAGATTCTTGAAGTGACTGGCATTCCAGTGCCATAGCTGCTCCCCAGATGATGGTTAGTCTGGCTGCTACCTGTACTGCAAATCTCCTGCTTACAACATAGCTGTGGTAGAATGTGATAACTGTGGGCTGCCCAAATCACTTCCCAGTCTAACTTCACTCTAGCTACTGCCCAATCCTCTTTAATTTTAGCCAAAGACTCGAGAAAGAGTTTTGGGGTAGTTTTTGGAGCTTTGGATACTGGATCATAGAATTGTGGTCATATTAAATACAATGTACACATTATTGTCAAATGTAGGAAATATAATATTGTTTTGTCAAAGAGTTTGGAGATGAAAACCCATTGTTCTCTATTCCTAATCATTATGGATTTGGAGAATGAGTCACCTAGTATAATTCCCTGGGGATGATGGGAATAATTTCCAAGGTTAGAGTCCTTCTCCCTTCCAAGACTAGCTCCAATGAAATATTTGCTCAGCACTTATACATAGAAAGTCAGTTTGATTGACTTTGCTGTTTTCTTTCTTTCCTTTATTGGCTTTGCTTCTGCTCTTTAAACTATTATTCATATGCTCTACTATCCCTAGATATTCTCACTGAAAAATTCACTTGTGGAAATTCTCAGAGATCACTTAATTCTCAGGATGTATTTACAATGCAAAAAGTAACATCTGCTTTATCCGTCTTTGTTTCTCCGTTACTGCAGCCCTTTGGCAAGCAGTAAGCTACAGTGCTAAGTTGACTTCAGCTTTGTCAAGTGATGAACCCTTCTCCTCCACAAGCTAAGCTCTCACACACAAGCCCAGAAGATAACGGAATTCATTTGGAAAAAGTACCTCCAGTTCTTCCTTTGTAGTCTGTGAACTCACATGCTTTATTCTGACACACATTGAATCTCTGAGGTATAAGTGGAACTAGGCTTGAAATGATTACATGATTGTGACTTTGGGTTGCAACCCGATTCTTTGAATAGTTTGAGAAGAGTTTCATGTTATCTGATAGTGTGCTAATAGCAGTGTGAGTTTCAGAAGCTAGTTATAAAAACCATATAGGTGAAGACTGCTGAGATGCTAGCATATAAGAAACACTTGAGGGGCTGGGGCTGGAGAGATGACTCAGCAGTTGGGGGTGGGTACTGATTGCTCTTTCAGAGGAACCAGGTTCAAATCTCAGCATTTACATGGCAGTTCACAGTTATCTACAACTCCAAAATTTGATACTCTTGTATGGACATACTACACATAGGCAAAACTCCAATGCACACAAAGTAAAGGTAAATTTAAAAAAATAAATAGATAAGAAGTACTTAATCATTGTTACCTTGACCTACACTGTGCATTTGCCCTTCGCCCAGGAACTCATAATTGGTAATAAAATGCCCAGAATTGGGACCCATTAGTGAATACCCCCAAACCATCCTCCCTCACCCTGTCTCCAAGAAGAGGCCCCTCTGCCCAACCCACTGACACCTAACACTCCTTGAATTCCCCAAGCTGGGGCATCTATTGAGCTTTCATAGGATCAAGGACCTCTCTTCCCACTGATGCCCAACAAGGCATTCCTCTGCCGCACTTTTGACTGGAGCTATGTGTACCCCTTGGTTGATGGCTTAGCCCCTGGGAGCCCTGGGTCATCTGGCTGGCTGACTTCTTGGTTCTTCCCATGAGGCTGTAAACCCCTTCAGCATCTCTGGACCACCCTTCAACTCCTCCACTAGGGACTCCTTGCTCAGTCCAATAGTTGATTTCTAGTATTCTCCTCTGTATCTGTAAGGCTCTGTCAGGGCCTCTCCAGAAACAACTATAACAGATCCTTTTGGTGCAAACTTCTTCTCATTCATAATTTTGGGATTTGATGACTGTTTATAGGAAGAATCCCCAGATAGGACAGTCTCTGGGTGACCTTTCCTTCAGTCTCTGCTCCACACTTTGTCTCCATAATTGCTCCTGTGAGTATTTTGTTCCCTTCCTCAGAGGAACCAAAGCATGCCCACTTTGGTCTTCCTTCCTCTTGAGTTTCCTGTGGTATCTGCCTTGTAACATGTTTATTTTGAGCTTTTGGGCTAACATCCACTTATCAGTGAGTGTGTATTATGTGTGTTCTTTTGTTATTGGGTTACCACACTCAGGATGACACTTTCTAATTCCATCAATTTACCTAAGAATTTCATGAATTCATTGTTTTTAATCGCTAAATAGCACTCCATTGTGTATATATACCACCATTTCTGTATGCATTCCTCTGTTGAAGGACATCTGGGTTCATTCCAGCTTCTGGTTATCATAAATAAGGCTGCTATGAACATAGCGGAGCATGTGTCCTTATTACATGCAGGAGCATCTTCTGGGTATATGCCCAGGAGTGGTACAGCTGGGTTCACAGGTAGTACTATGTCTAATTTTCTGAGAAACTGCCAACCAGCTTGCAATCCCACCAGCAATGGAGAAGTGTTCCTCTTTCTCCACATTCTCTCCAGCATCTGGTGTCCCCTGAGTTTTTCATCTTAGCCATTCTGACTGGTGTCAGGAGGAATCTCTGGGTTGTTTTGATGCATTTCCTTGATAACTAAGGATGTTGAACATTTCTTTAGGTGCTTCGGGGCCATTCGAGTTTCCACAGTTGAGAATTCCCTGTTTGGCTCTGGACTGCATTTTTAATAGGGTTATTTGACTCTCTGGAGTCTAACTTCTTGAGTTCTTTTTATACATTGGATATTAGCCCTCTATCAGATGTAGGATTGGTAAAGATCTTTTCCCAATCTGTTGGTTGCCATTTTGTACTATTGACAATGTCCTTTGCCTTATAGAAGCTTTTCAGTTTTTTGAGGTCCCACTTATTAATTCTTGTTCTTAGAGCATATCTCTGGGGTTCTATTCAGGAAATTTTCCCCTGTGCACATATGTTCAATGTTCTTCCCCACTTTCTCTTCTATAAGCTTCAGTATATCTGGTTTTATGTGGAGGTCCTTGATCCACCTTGACTTGAGCTTTGAACAAGGAGATAAGAATTGATCGATTCACGTTTTTCTACATGCTGATCTTCAGTTGACCCAACATCATTTGTTTAAAATGCTGTCTTTCTTCCACTGCATGTTTTTAGCTCCTTTGTCAAATATCAAGTGACCATAGGTGTGTGGGTTCATTTCTGGGTCTTCAATTCTGTTCCATTGTTCTTCCTGCCTGTCTCCATACCAATACCATACAGTTTTTATCACTATTGCTCTGTAGTAGAGCTTGAAGTCAGGGATGGTGATTTCCCCCAGGAAATGTTTTGTTGTAGAGAATAGTTTTAACTATCCTGAGTTTTTTGTTATTCCAAATGAATCTGCAGATTGCTTTTTCTAGCTCAATGAAGAATTGATTTGGAATTTTGATGGGGATTGCATTGAATCTTTAGATTGCTTTCAACAAGGATTTTCTTTTCATAGAGATCTTTCACTTGCTTGTTTAGTGTCACACCAAGGTATCTAATATTGTTTATGACTATTGTGAAGGGTGTCATTTTCCTAATTTCTTTCTCAACTTGTTTATCTTTAAGTAGAGAAAGGCTACTGATTTGTTTGAGCTAATTTTATATCCAGCTACTTTGCTGAAGTTGTTTATTAGCTTTAGGAGTTGTCTTGTGGAAGTTTTCGGGTTGCAGATCATATCATCTGCAAATAGTGATATTTTGAATTCTTCCTTTCTAATTTGTATACCTTTGATATCCTTTTGTTCTCTGACTGCTCTGGCTAGGACTTTAAGGACTATATTGAATAGATAGGAAGAGAGTGGGTAGCCTTGTCTGGTCTCCGATTTTAGTGGGATTGCTTCAAGTTTCTCTCCGTTTAGTTTGATGTTGGCTATTGCTTTTAGGTATAGGCCTTGAATTCCTGATCTCTCCAAGACTTTTATCATGAAGGGATACTGAGTTTTGTCAAAAGCTTTTTCAGCATCTAATGAAATGACCATGGGTTGGTTTTTTTTTTTTTTTTTTAGTTTGTTTATGTAGTGGATTACATTGATGAATTTCTGAATATTGAACCATTCCTGCAACCCTGGAATTATGGTGGTGAATGATTGTTTTGATGCATTTTTGGATTCATTGGCCAGAATTTTGTTGAGTAGTTTTGCATCAATGTTCATAAGAGAAATTGGTCTGAAGTTCTCTTTCCTTGTTTGTTCTTTGTTTGGTTTAGGTATAAGCATTATTGTGACTTTATAGAATGAATTTTGTAGTGTTCCTTGAGTTTCTGTTTTGTGGAATAGTTTGAAGACTGTTGATATTAGCTCTTCTTTGACGATCTGATAGAATACCCCACTAAACCCATTTTGTCCTGGGCTTTTGTTTGTTTGGAGACTATTAACAACTGCTTCTACTTCCTCAGGACTTATGGTATTATTTAGATGGTTTATCTGATACTGTTTTAACGTTGGCACCTGGTAAGTATCTAGAAAATTGTACATTTTGTCCAGATTTTCAAACTTTCTTGAATATAAGCTCTTGTAGTAAGATCTGATGACTTTTTGAATTTCCATAGTTTCTGTTGTTATGTCTCCCTTTTTATTTCTGATTTTATTAATGTGGGTAGTGCCTCTGTGCCCTCTGGTTAGTCTGGCTATGGGTTTATCTATCTTGTTGATTTTCTCAAAGAACCAGCTCCTGCTTCTGTTGATTCCTTGTATAGTTCTTTTTGTTTCTATTTGGTTGATGTTGGCCCTGAGTTTGATTATTTCCTGCTGTCTACTACTCTTGGGTGTATTTGCTTCTTTTTGTTTGAGAGTTTTCAGGTGATTTTCAAGCTGCTAGTGTAAGCTCTCTCCATTTTCTTTTTGGAGGCACTTAGAGATATCAATTTTCCTCTTAGCACTGCTTTCATTTTGTCACATAAGTTTTGGTAGGATGTGTCCTCATTTTCATTAAATTCCAAAAAATCTTTAATTTCTTTATTTCTTCCTTAACCAAGCTATCATTGAGTAGAGCATTGTTCAACATCCATGTGTATGTGTGTTTTCAGTTGTTTTTGTTTGAACTTAAGACCAGCCTTGGGCTATGGTGATGTGTTAGGTTGCATGGAATTATCTCAATATTCCTGTATCTACTGGGGCATGTTTTGTGACCAATTATATGGTCAATTTTGGAGAAGGTACCATGAGGTACTGAGAAGAAGGTATATTCTTTTGATTTAGGATGGAATGTTCTATAAATACCTGTTAGATCCATTTGGGCCATAACTTCAGTTAGTTTTACTGTGTCTCTGTTTAGTTTCTGTTTTCAAGATTTGTCCATTGTTGAGAGTGAGGTGTTGAAGTCTCCCACTATTATTGTGTGGGGTGCAATGTGTGCTTTGAACTTTAGTAAAGTTTCTTTTATGAATGTTTTTGCCTTTGCATTTGGAGCATAGATGTTCACAATTGAGAGTTCTTCTTGGTAGAGTTTTTCCTTTGACCAGTATGAAGTGTTCCTCCTTATCATTTTTGACAACTTTTGGTTGAAAGTCGATGTTTTGGGTTACAATCTTTTTGCAGATTGACTGTTGAGTCAATGTTTTCTATGATATCTTCAGCAACTGAGATTCTTTCTTCTATCTCTTGTATTCTGTTGTTGATATTTGCATCTATGTATGACTCCTGATTTCTTTCCAAGGTTTTCTATCTCCAGAGTTGTCTCCCTTTGTGATTTCTTTATTGTTTCTACTTCCATTTTTATATCCTGGATGGTTTTGTTCAGTTCCTTCACTTGTGTGTTTGTGTTTTCCTGTAATTCTTTAAGGGATTTTGGGTTTCTTCTTTAAGGGCTTCTATCTGTTGACCCATGTTCTCCTATATTTTTTCAAGGGATTTTTGTGTTTCCTTTTTAAGGGCTTCTACCTTTTCACCCATGTTCTCCTGTATTTCCTGAAGGGAGTTATTTATGTCTTTCTTGAAGTCCTCTATCAGCATCATGAGATGTGATTTTAAATCCAGCTCTTGCTTTTCCAGTGTGTTGGGATATCCAGAATTTGCTGTTTTGGGAGAACTGGATTCGGATGGTGCCATGTTGCCTTGCTTTCTGTTGGTACTGTTCTTGCATTTGCCTTTGGCAATCTGGTTATCTCTGGTGTTAGCTGGTCTTGCTGTCTCTGACTGTGGCTAATCTGTCCTGCAAGCCTGTGCATCTCTCCCCTGGGATTCCCATTCTCTCTGTGCACAAAGTTATGCAGGCACTCCTGGGAGACAGGCTCTCCTGTGGTAGTGTTTGTATATGTAGCTCTGTGTCCCAGGATCAGCTCTGTGCTCTCAGGCCTCTCCACAGTCCTGGTAGGTTAGCTATCTCCCAGTGCCACCTGAATATGGCACACTCTGGAAGAAGATAATCCCCAGCTGGAGACAGAAACTGGAAGGCTCCCACCTGTAGGACCTATAGCAGAAAGGATGGAAGGAACTGAAGGGGAGTGGTGTTCAGGAGGGCAGGTGTTTTGGTTGTTGCTGGGTAGTGAATTCTGCCGGGCCCTCAGGCAGCAGTTCTTGGACTCCAGAGAAGGAAGAGGGTTCTTACCAACTGCCCAGAGTGCAGCGGGTTCTCTAGGATGGATCAGGAGATGGTGTCTTTACTGTAGCAGACCCTGCAAGAGTCTGCCCCAGCAGAAAGGACAGGTGGCAGAAGGGGCCAAAGGAACAGAAGGGACCACTCTGTGCTAACTTTCAACTACTAAGTCAGTGATTTTTTTTCCAAAGACTTTCTCACATCTGCTTTCCTACATTTCAGTCATCTAACCTAACCTCTTCCCAATGTCCTAACATCCCTCAACATCATTCTGGCCTTTAAGAACCAAACAAGGGTGATTATGAAATATACACTAAGTTCTTAAGACACTGTGAGGAAACATTTGAGGACATCTTCTTTTCAGAACCAAGCAGGCATCAGGCACTGTTTTAGTCCTAAGGCTAAAACAGTAGTCAGATACAGCCAAAGTAACTGCACTTACCAATTGCAATATAGTTACTTCAATGAAACAATCAAATTAGCTTAGCTATGGTGAAATCTAATTGGTATTATGACAGCTAGGCCTTAAGCCTCCTCTTCAATCAGTCATAGAAACCAGGACTCAGTATTCCCAGTGGTTACATTTCTAAAGCCTAATTGTTTGCTGTAAACCATAATAGAATCTGGGCTAGTGGTAAATTAAGTCTTATTCCTGGTTCAGCACCAACTACAAACCTAACTAGGTAAACTTCTTGGCATTAGTCTTTCTCATTTAAAATAATAATAATAATAACATGTTGTTAAGACATTAAGGACGCAGTCATTATGATAATTAAGATAATAGTGAAGCACCTGATTCTTCCCCTGCCTTGAGAAACAGCTATATGTCAGCCCCGAATTCACCACCCTGTAGGCACCTTATAAACATGGACACATCATATTTAGTTATCCTATCTTAATTTCTGTTTTAAAGATAGAAAAAAAAGTCACATCCAATAGTAAGTCCATGTGCGAGGACAGAAATCAATGTTGGCTAATGTTACCAGAGCTTCATTGAAAACTGCCCGGGGAAGAACATTTTTAAATAATTATGCTTGCATTCTGTTCACATAAATTCACTCAATTTTCAGTGTAGTAAAGTATAGCTTGGCCTCAAGTTTTTCCTGTTGTTTTGTTTTCTATTGTTAAATTCTACCTTGAGAGTATCAAGTATGTATAGAATATTGTTATCATTATCTACTTTTGGTTTCAGATTTTGCTTTTTGCAATGTAGATTTTGGTGAATTTCTCATTTCTTGGAAATAAAAAGAAATTCATATACTTGAAGAGTAGTTGACAGCCTTTGTGCCATCCCAATAGACGCAGATTTAGCCAAGTGCAGATGACAGTTGAAAACAGAGACAGACAACATAATGAAAGCACAAGATAGACGTGGGCCAACAATTGTTAGGCTGAGCTCAGCCAACTCTGCAGTTGATATTTTGTAAAGAACCAAATTTTACTAAATGCCAGTGAAGGTTTCATTGCAAATCGTTTGTTTAACTTCATGCACAAATTATGAAAACACACCAATTTCCAAACTATCGAGACTGATTCTGGACCCAAGTTGTTTAAAGTGACTGGAGCTCAGGAACATCTCTTTTCAATTAGCTCTGAAGCCTCTTTCAACAGCCTTTCATAAATAGGGCAACATTAATGGCATGCTCGGCCTCAGTACTGCTCCTAATGGAAATGCACAATGGGCCTTGCGCCATGCCTGCAGGGGCAAACATCTTCCATTTCAGACAGATACAATGAGAAGCTTCGCCAGCTATTCTAGGGCTCGCACTTTTGGGTCTCAGGTTTAGCTCATTGCTAATCAATGACTGTGTTTTTTAATTACATCGTGCAATCAGTAATGATTTGTCAATCGCTGAACCTGGGCAATCTTCTAAACCATCACCAATGTAAACAATTGCAAAGACAAGGTAACCTTAGCTGCCAGGTCTCCATGTTGGAAGAGACATTTCTCTGATAAAAGGAATAGCTGAGTTGGGAAAAGGGGGGTGAAAGATTATATATATGAATGATGCTCTTATATATAAGATGCTGCAAACCTTAGAATAAGTCTTTTCTTTTTTTTTTAATTTTAAGTTGTTTTACTTTGCCTCAGTGGAAACAAAATGAGTAAGTCTTTTCATTGCCCAGAACCCTTGACTAAAAATATGCTCACCAAGGTGTCTATAGAGTGCTGATAATTTTCTTGTCACATTTCTCAAAGGCCTGGTTTAAACTAGACACTCAATGGATATTTATTAATACACTATGAGCAAGTTTTAAAATATAGAATATTTTAGAATATAGACAATTACTCCCTCTGATAGATAAAAGAAATTCTGAAGTTGATTTCATATTCCACTAAACACAGATAAGATGCTGGGTGATACAGCAAACAGACTGTGATTTTGTACTTGAGACAGAAAATCTTCTTCCAGCAATGATGCATATAATATTAAAACCAATAATGATATAAATACACTTATAAATTTCACAGATGGTGAATCAATAGGAACAAACATTTAGCCAATTAAAGTAGACTGAGCCATGTGGTATGTGTGTGTGTGTGTGTGTTGTGGTAGGACAAATAGTAAATATCTTAAGCTTCAAGGGCATGTCAGTCATGGAGATCTGAGGTTATAAACGCATGAGTAGTAGTGCCACTGTGTGCTTGTATAACATTGTTTACTAAATTGTAGTCAGTGGACCACAGTTTGGTCAAAATTAGACTAACCTGGTAAATAAGAAATGGCAAACCCTTTAAGTCTAGCAAATACCTAGCTACAATGGTATAAGTGTCTGTTAGTGTATGCAGTCAGAGAGACTTCTTCGAAAATATTTGCAACACATCTATTGTAGAAAACAGACTTAAAGGCAATAAAGAAATTAAAATGTGTTAATTTGGTTACTGTTGAATCCCAATACTACCTTAGCTGGAAAGAAAAGAATGCTCTATTTATAAATTAATGGAATGAATTAAGGACCTAAGAGATATGATACTGGTAGGCTTTTTCTAATGTAAATGCAGTAAATAGAGATATGACTAATTTGTGATCTAAATTGTGACTTAGTCTACTTGCAAAACAGAATCAAGTGTACTCTCAAAGTCCCTTTGAAGAGCCAGATTCTGTAATGTCTTAAATACATCACTTTGGGAAGCACTGCAGGCATTTTCATTGAACTGGAAAGATAGTTTATGAGCTCTGCATCTAAAAAGAAGCAACCAATGATTTCAAGTGTGAAACAGAAGAGGTATAACATTCAAAAAAGAAGAAGCCAGTGCATTGTTCTGCAACTACAAAGTGGTAATCAGTGCAAAGATGACTCATGGCAAAAACAGGGTTCTGAGTCAGGAGACTAATATAAGTTGCTTTCTTTCACTCAAGCTGTTACGCTTTAGTAGGCTGCAAATCAGTGAGACAGCCTTACTTAGCCTGGGTTAAGACTTATACTACACTACAAAATACAATGACAATCATAGTGATAATACAGTTAAGGGAAAGAGGAATCCACTACATAGGTCAAAACTTCTCCACCTTAAATCTTCTCAATCTTTCTCAAATTTAAACATCTACAAGTAAAAGTAATAATAATATATAAGCTGTAGGTAAAGAAAACTGGGCCATAAAAGATGTATCACATTTTGGTAAGAATCTCTACAAGGAAAATAGTTGAGGGACCTTTTGAATCACAAAATACATGATAAAACTATAATAATACCCTTAATGTTTTGATAAGAACATTAAAATTGAATAACAAAAATTAGCTCTGTAGCGTAGTACACAGCTTGAATCCTGGCATTCAGAAACTGGGGTAGGAGGATTGTTGTGAGTGCCAGGGTCACTCTGGACTATATAGGTAGTACTAAGCTAGCCAGGTTTACATAGTTAGAAAGCTAATATAAAAAAATTAAATAACCATTGAACCTCTGAAAACAAGGAAACATTGTAGACATAAAAATGTTTTATTTTTCTTTAATGTTGAGAATCTCACATATGTATATAATAAAATATAATATGTAAAAAAATAATATGTATATCCCCATCTCCTTCTCCAACTTCCAATACAAAGCAGCTAATTTCTAAATACAGCTTAAAAAATGAGTAGTTCTACCAAAGCATTTCACATCAATATTGTTCTTCCCTTTGAATGACAGTCACTAAATCAGTTAACCTTTTGGACAAAAAGCTAGATCTTTATGTGTCAAGATAAATTTAGAATTGACTAAAGCATTGTGTGTAAAATGGGTTTCACAGATACTCCGTTACTCTGTGGGCTAAATGGTCTGGGGGGAGATGATTCCTCAGTAGCAACAAGCACACCCTGCTTTCAAGGCTGCTAACTCTACCCTACAAGAAAAAAAAAAGAGGGATTCTTGGAGAAGTGCCTGATTGGAGGGCTGGGAGGGGATATACAAATGAAGCCAGAGTCCCTGGTACTGTCAGAAAGTAAAGAAAGGCTTAAGTAACAAAGGATTGGCAACCAGCACAAGACCATCAGAAGCCAACCAAAACAGTACTCATTGCCCAAACCGGAACAATTGGAACAACAGAATAAATAGTGCTGTACTGGATTCTAACCAACAGCAGAAAAATATCTTCCAATCTCTATAGGTATAAAAAGTACTTAAAAAGGATAAATAAATGAAGAAGAAAAGACAAAGCTCCTGAAGAGATACAGCCCAAATAATTTCAGTAAGCTAATTCCCCTCCCAGGAAAGTGGACTTAATTGCTCATGACTTAACTGTAAGCTGTGCCTGGTGACTTCCTTCCTTGTTTTAACCTTTTTTAGCTTCTCACATATATTATATCCCAACTGCAGTTTCCACTCGATCCTCTCTTCCCAGCCTTTCCCAACACACACACACACACACACACACACACACACACACACACACACACCCCTCTTTTATCTCCCATATCCATACCCACCCTGTTTTCCTTCAGAAAGGACAGCCTTCCCAGGTAAATTAAACAAACTTGGTATATCAAGTTACAATAAGACTAGGCACAAACCCCCACTAGGCTAGACAAGGCAATCCAGTAGGAAGAAACAGGTTCCCAAAACAGGCAAAAGAATCAGAAACAGACCCTGCTCCCAAAAGTTAAGTGTCCCAAAACAAGACCAAGCTACACAATCATAATATATATTCAGAGGACCTAGCTCAGACCCATACAAGTTCCCTGATGAGCCCTTATGAGCCCTGGTTAGTTGACTCTGTGGGCCATTTTCTTGTGGTGTCCTTGACCTCTCTGGTTCCTACAATCCTTACCCTCTGTTTTTTGCTGTATTCTCGAATTCTCTGAGCTACACCTAATGTTTGGCTGTGACCTACTATCAGTTGCTGGATGACACCTTACTGATGATGATCATGCTAGGCTCCTATCTACAAATATAGCAGCATATCATTAGAAATCATTTGACCTTTTTTTTCCAGTCATGTTTGGTTCTATCCTAGGTTTCTGGGCTATGGAGCCTCTGGTTCCTGCTCCTCACAGGCAGAGGTGGGTTCCTTCTCATAGCCTGGGCCTCAAGTTGGACAAATCATTGGGTTGCCACTCCAACAAGTTCTGCTCTACCTTTACTGCAGTACACCTTGCAGGCAGAACAATGTCAAACCATTTGTCAAGGTTTTATGGTTGGGTTGGTATCCAACCCCTTCAATAGAAGCCTTGCCTGGTTACAGAAGGTGCCTGGTTCAGGCTCCAAATATCCTATTACTAGGAGTTCCCACGAGGGTCACCTTCATAGAGTCCTGAGAGAGTCCATCCCACTAGGTTTTTAAACTCACCCCTGAAATACCCACCAATTTCAGTCATCTTTCCCAGTACTCTCTCCCTCTACCCCTACCACACCTATTCTTTCCTGTTCCCATCCTCACCTACCCCTAGTCCCGTCTCAAAACCTATTCTATTTCCTCATCCCAGGGGACCCATGTATCTCCTCTTAAGATTGGCTTGGTCTGTAGATTGCAGCATGGTTTTCCTTTGCAGTTAATATTCATGAGTATACACTATGTTTGTCTATCTGGCTCTGGATTGTCTAACCCAGGATGATTTTTTGTTTTTGGTTCCATCCATTTTGCTGCAGATTTCATGAAGATACCTTTTTAACAACTGAGTAATACTCTGTTGTGTAAATGGCTTATTCACTCTTAAGTTGAAGGACATCTAGGTTGTCCCCAGTATCTGGCTATTACAGATAAAGCATCTATGAACATAATTGAATATATGTGATTGTGGAAATATGAAGCATCTGTTGGGTATATGCCCAAGGGTGCTATGACTGGGTCTTGAGGTAAGGTGATTTTATGAAAACCACCATATTGATTTTCAAAGTGGCTGTACAAATTTGCACTCACTCCAGCAATGGAGGAGTGATCCCATAGCTTTACATCCTCACCATCATGAACAGTCACATGTGTCATTGATTTTAGCCATTCTTACAGTAAGATGGAATATCAGAGATGTTTTGATTTGCATTTCCATAATGGATGTTGAACCTTACGAATACTGAATATTTCCTTAAGTGCTTCTTTGCCATTTGAGATTCTTCTCTTGTCAATTCTCTGTTTACATCTGTATCCCATTTTTAATTGGATTATTTGGTTTGTTGATATATATTTTCTTGGGTTCTTTATATATTTTGGATATTAGTACTCTGCCAAATGTGGAGTTAGTGAAATCTTTTCCCATTTTATATTGCAATTTCATTCTATTAACAGTGTCCTTTGCCTTACAGAAGTTTCTCAGATTCATAAGGTACCATTTATTATGTTTTGTTCAGGAAGTTAACTCCTGTGACATTGCTTTCAAGGCTATTACCTGCTTTCTGTTCTATCAGATTCAGTGTTTCTGGTTTTATGTTGAGGTCTTTCATCCACTTAGATTTGATTTCAATGCAGGGTGATAGATAATGAATCTATTTGCATTCTTTTACATACCAAAAAGACCGGCTATTTCTTGAAAATGCTTTCTTCTTTTCCATACTACATTTTTGTTTTGTTTTGTTTTGTTTTTTTATCAAAAATCAGATGTCTATAGGTGTAGTGGGAAAAGACTAAAATATAGTACTGCCCCACCAGGCCTCTGCTGCAAGGCCCGGAGGGTCTTTCTGTCTCTCTCTCCTGACCAGCACCCACTACTTCCAAGTATCCAGTAAAGCATGACTCTTAAACTTGAATACTTAATCAAATATATTTATGTATATGAAACTCCCAATTACATAATGCCAATTTACAATGATAAAGTTTTATCCCAATATTTCTAACCTCTCAGCACACCAGAAACACATCTGACACCATCTGGATCTGAGCGTCTCCTCCTCCCCCTCATGCAGCTCCCAGGCTCCCTCCCTCTCTCTCCACCCCTCCTTTTCTTAGCTCCTCCTCCTCTCTCCCCTCCAATCATTGGCCTCTCACTGCCTCAATGTGAATGGATAGGAAATATCTTGCATCATATAGGTGTGTGGATTTACATTTGGGTCTTTGATTCAACTCTATTGATCAAATTGTCTGTTTCCATACCAGTACCATGCAGTTTTTATTACTATTTCTCTGAAGTACAGCTTGAAGTCAGGGACGGTGATACCTCCAGAAGTTCTTTCGTTGTATAATATTGTTTTAGTTATCCTGCATTTTTGTTTTTCCATATGAAGTTGAGTATTGTTCTTTTAAAGACTGTAAAGAACTGTGGAAATTTCATGAGGATTACATTAAAGCTGTAAATTGCTTTTGGTAAAATGTCCATTTTTACTATGTTAATCTTACCAAGTATGGGAGTCAATCCCTAAGTATGGGATATCTTTCCAGATTTGAAGTTCTTGTCATGCAAGTCTTTCAGTTGCTTGCTTAGAGTTACTCCAAGGTATTTTATATTATGTTAGACTATTGTGAAGGGTATTGATTTTCTGATTTCATCATCATCCTATTAGTCATTTCTACATTAAAGGGCTACTGATTTTATTTTTTTGGTTTGAAAAAATTCAGTTTCCATGAATTTGCAGGTTTTCTATTGTTTCTGTTCTGTTGAAGCTCAGCTTTAATCCATGGTGGTCTGATAGGATACAAGGAATTAATTATATTGTATCTGTTGAGACTTGCTTTGTGACAAAACATGTGGCCAATTTTGGAGAACGTTCTTTGAGATGTTGAGAAGATGGCATTCTTTTGTGTTTCAGTGAAATGCTCTGTAGACTCCTTTATTTTTGTTTAGTTTTTGTCTAGATGACAATCCATTGGTAAGAGTATTGTACTGGGGTCTCCAGTTATTCATGTGTTAGGTTTGGTGTGTGATTTAAGCTTTAGTCACACTGATTTTACAAATGTCCCGTGTATCTTGGGGCATAAATTAAGAAGTCATCATGGTCGATTTTTCCTTTGGTGAGTATAAAGAGTCTTTCTCCATCTCTTTTGACTAATTTTTGCTAGAAGTCTATTTAATTGTATATTAGAATAGCTATCTCAGCTTGCTTCATTGGTTTAATTTACTTGACATATCTTTTTCCAACACTTTACTATGAGGTAAATCTTTACTATGAGGTCTATATTTGATATTGAGATATATTTCTTGTATGCAGCAGAAAGATGGATGTTGTCTTTACATCAATTCTGATAGCATGTGTCTTTTCATTGGAGAATTGAATCCTTTGTTTTAAGAGATATTCATGATCAAAGATTGTTAATTGCTGTTATTTTGTTGGTGTTGATTTTATTGTTAGTGGTGGTGATGGTGGTAGTATGTGGTGTGTGTGTGTGTGTGTGTGTGTGTGTGTGTGTTTCACTTCTTTTGGTTTTGCTGGTATCAGACTATTTATCACCTGTGTTTACATAGTGTAGTTAATCTCCTTGCATTGGAGTTTTCTTTCAGTACTTTCTGTAGCTCTGGATTTGTAAGTAGATAATGTATAAATTTTTACTTTGTCGTGAAATATTGTGTTTTCTCCATCTATGGTGAGTGAAGGTTTTGCTGGGCTGTCATCTGTGGTCTCTTAAAGTTCAATTTATCAAGACAAGAAAGTATGGGAAACAGGAGAAGCAAGGACCATGAGAAACTATATCACACATAAGGAGATATAGAGATACATGACGACGTGTAATGAGGTGTTTTGAATAGTATCCAGGAAGAGACAGTATTTATTAGGTAAAATGTGGAAATTTGAATAAATAATACTCTTGTTAGTGAGAACATATCAAAGTGCTAGAGCAATAACTGAACGGTAAGCACATTTACTATGAACAGGAAGGGGAAGGATGACCGAGCTGGAGGCAGGAGCTGAACTAAGAGAAAACAGCCTGCCAGCTCATGCAGGGTGTTCTGGAGCTCCAGGAGCTGCATCTGCCTGGACTAAGTGCTGGAGGCATCAACATCATCAAAAGAGAACTTCAGGCAGACCTTGGGTGCTAACTCCACACCCAGTCCCATAACACGCAGAAGAAGTTCAACTCTCAGGTTGTCTAACATGCCCAGGATCATAGGATCTCAGGAGCTTGGTCACACCAGGATTTCAGGATCCTAGAGGCAGCTTGACTCCCAGGAGCTCTGACACACCCAGGATCTCAACATCACAGGATCCAAGAATGACAGGATAAAAGAAACAGATGGACAGAAGAATTCTGACAGAACTAGGATCACAGCAGGAACAGGCTCTGGTTACAGACAATGAGGCAGGCAGCACTAGAGATAACCTGATGGTAAGAGGCAAGCATAAGAATATCAGCAACAGAAACCAAGATTACTTGGCACCATCAGAACCCAGTTCTCCCACCTTAGCAAGTCCTGGATACCACATCACACCAGAAAAGCAAGATTCAGGTTTAAAATCACTTCTCATGATGATGATAGAGGACTTTAGGAAGGACATAAATAACTCCCTTAAAAAAATAAAGAAGAACACGAGTAAACAGGTAAAAGCTCTTAAAGAGGAAACACAAAAATCCCTTAAAGAATTACAGGAAAGCAAAGAGGTAAAGAAATTGAATGAAACCATCCAGGATTTAAGAATGGAAATAGAAACAATAAAGAAATGACAAAGGGAGACAACTCTGGAGGCAGAAACTCTAGGAAAGAGATCAGGAGTCATAGATGCAAACATGACCAACAGAATACGAGAGATAGAAGAGAGAATCTTAGGTGCAAAAGATACCTTAGAAAACATTGGCACAACAGTCAAAGAAAAGGCAAAATGCAAAATGCTCCTGACCCAAAACATCCAGGAAATCCAGGACACAATAGAAAACCAAACCTAAGGATAATAGAAAATATTAGGTATAGAAAAGAGTGAAAATTTCCAACCTAAAGGGACAGTAAATATCTTCAACAAAATTATAGAAGAAAACTCGAGACAAATGTCTCATACTAATGAAATATACCAAAAATAATGATCTGAATATACAGATTATGAGATACTTTTATACTATATTTTTCAAGTGTTCTCTACAAGTATTCTAAAGTTTTTAAATTTGTTAGTGGTTTTTCGATCACTAAGTAGAGAAGGTTTTTCTAAGAAAGGTTGTAAAAGAAAAAACATAGCTGAAAGATTAAAAGACAAACATGAAAATTAGTCACTCATTGAAAGAGCAAACTCATGAGCAAACACTTGCCACATGCTTTCACTGAGCGCACACAAAAAATGAAGTGAGAATCTTTAACATCTTAAGAAAAGTTTTCACTTTAAGGTCAGCCATTTGAACTGTCAAATCTCAAAAGAAATATGGAGGTCTAGTGAACACAAAGGCAATGTTCTAATTACTCAGTACAGATATGTTGTGCTGATTAGCTGAGATCAAATATAAGTGTGTTCAATCAGAACATCAGCTTGCCCTAAGCCCATGCCTCTGAATACCAGCAGCTAGTAGATGCAATAGTGACTCCTCCTAAAGGAGATTTCAAAATACACAGTGCTCACTTTCTGTATATTTCAATAAAGTTAATAAAATGAGTTCATTATCGGCACATAATCTAGCCTCCTTACCGTGATAGTCTCTCATCAGGGTCTGGCCGTGTAGTTCAGGAGCTGTGGGCTTTGTTCATTTTTTCCAGAATGAATTAGTTATAATAGCTAGGGCACACCTGAACATAAGTTTATCTAAAAAATAAAACTTGTAAGCTCAATGACCTCTAATTCATTTTCCAATTTTATAAAGGTAACTCCTTCGTCTTTATGCTTATAAAGCTGCTCCAAATATTTAACTGACTGAAATCATCTATTAAAGCGACCTCATTAAATGAGGATCATGAGGATCATGAGTTCCTAGATTTACAGGAATCTTCCTGCCTTGGAAAAGTGCAATAGCTAACTATTAAAATGGTTTACTTACAAACCAATGTCAAGATCAGTGGCGAACACAATTACTTATTGTCCAATCACTAGTCTGCAGTTTGTTGCAATGGCTATTTTTTAAAAAATTTAAAAAATTTTTATTTTCTATATTCTATGTTTACATTCCAAAGGATTTCCCCTTTCCCAGTTCCCCCCCACCATATGTCCCATAGTTCCTCTCCCCCCAACTATTCCCCAATCATTCCTCCACCCCCCACAGTTTCTCTACAAAACTGGATCCAATCTTTATAGGCCAGGTCCTCTCCTTTCTTCGTCTTGGGAATCATTTGACTTGCTAATTGTGCCTTGAGTATTTAGGGCTTCTGGGCTCATTAATATCCACTTATCAGTGTTTGCATTTCATGTGTATTCTTTTGTGATTGGGTTAACTCACTCAGGATGATATTTTCCAGGTCTAACCATTTACCTACAAATTGCATGAATTCATTATTTTTAATTGCTGAGTAGTATTCCATTGTATAAATATACCACATTTTCTGTATCCATTCCTCCTTTGAGGGATATTTGGGCTCCTTCCAATTTCTGGCTATTATAAACAAGGCTGCTATAAACATAGTGGAGCATGTGTCTTTATTGTATGCAGGAGAATCCTCTGGGTATATGCCCAGGAGTGATATGCCAGGGTCCTTTGGAAGTGACATGCCCAATTTTCTGAGGAACCGCCAAACTGATTTCCAGAGCGGTTTTACCATTTTGCAATCCCACCAACAGTGGAGGAATAGCTATTTTAATGTGCAGAATGTAAGAATGTTGGGAAAACTTTGCCCCTCCATGGGTCTTATTCACCATTTTAAATGGATTAGAGTATCAGATACCCAGAGCAGGATTCTGCACACTTATGTGTACTGACATTTGGAAGCTACTAAAAGAATGTATAAAAACAAGTGCCTTGGACAAGTCTGATTCATTTACATACTACTATTGGTGGAAGTGTGCCTCATGACAAGGTCAACATGATTAACCAAAGAAATTGTCCTTTTTCCAAGGTGTAGGTAAATGAGTTCTTCTGGAAAATATTCTAATGCACAGCAATTACAAATATCCCAAAGAGGTCCTAAAAGGTTCCCAGGTGGCATCTTATAAATAGATATAACTTAGTATCATTCACATTTTTTTTTTGATTTTTTTATTGTATATATTCTATATTTACAATTCATTTCCCTTTTTCTGGTTCCCCACCCCCAAAGGTCCCACATGTCCTTTTCCCTCCCCCTGCTCCCGCATCCACCCCCTCCCACTTTACTGTTCTTGTACTCTCCCACAATGATGTTTTGGTCCATTCTAGCACCAGTGTCCACTCCTTTCTTCTTGTGAGACATCACTTGATATGTGATTTGTGTCTTTGGTGTTCCAAGCTTCTAGGCTAATATCCACTTATCAGTGACTGTATACCATGGGTATTCTTTTGAGACTGGGTCACCTCACTTAGTATGACATTCTCCAGCTCCAACCATTTCTCTAAGAATTTCATGAATTCATTGTTTCTAATGGCTGTATAGTACTCCATTGTGTATATATACCACATTTTTTGTATCCATTCCTCTGTTGAGGGACATCTGGGTTCTTTCCAGCTTCTGGCTATTATATATAAAGCTGCTATGAACATAGTGGAGCATGTATCCTTATTGCATGCTGGTGAATCTTCTGGGTATATTCCCAGGAGTGGTATGGCTGGGTCCTCCGGAAGTATCACGCCCAGTTTTCTGAGGAACCGCCATACTGATTTCCAGAGTGGTTGTACCAGCTTGCATTCCCACCAGCAGTGGAGGAGTGTTCCTCTTTCTCCACATCCTCGCCAACACCTGATGTCTTCTGAGTTTTTAATCTTAGCCATTCTGACTGGTGTGAGGTGAAATCTCAGGGTTGTTTTAATTTGCATTTCCCTAATGACTAGTGATGTTGAACATTTTTTAAGGTGTTTCTCAGCCATCCGAATTTCTTCAGGTGAAAAGACTCTGTTTAGCTCTGTACCCCATTTTTGGATAGGGTTATTTGGTTTTCTGGGGTCTAACCTCTTGAGTTCTTTGTATACATTGGAGATTAGCCCAATGCAAGCAGGATGATTCAGTTTAGAGATCTTTCCACCACACAAGCCCATCCCTCTTCCTCCAGGAGAACTTGCTGAAATGCAATAAACAGTTCTCTATGAGCCCTTGAACTATCAGCAATGTTATAGCCTGTAAATATTTAACAGTTCCATGTTGATCTTCATGTGTCACAACTTACAGAATACTCAGAAGGCACTAGAGAATTTAAGCAAAGCAAGGAACATTTATACATGCACATATATTATTTATATGCACATATATATACATATACATGTATACATATACATATATGTTTGTATATGTAAATGCACATGTTGCCTGAGTCTCCATCATGCCCAGTACCCCCCTTGGGGACACTGGATGAAAAGGCACAGAGTCAATGGCCCGGGCTCTGGGAGCAAATGAGACTGCATCAGCAAGTTCATTTATTAAATCTCATGGAGCATTCTTTATAACCTCCACCAGCATCCCATTGGTCCTCAAGTGGCAGTTCTTGATTAGCTCTCATAGTCTGATTCACCAATCTCTAGGCTCTTGGGAAAGCTTCAGTTTGGCCTCATACACTTGCCTCTGAGCAGCTCTTGGGCACTACTTGCTGTTTATGCAAAAGTGGCAACTGTCCTGGCAGTGGGGCCTTTCTGTTCTTCCTACATGCGTATATGTATATGTATGTGTATGCATATGCATATGCGTATGTGTATGTGTGTGTGTGTATGTGTCTGTGTTTGTGTATGTATAGCAAGTTTTCCTTTCTATTTTATTTTACATATCATGTGTGTATGTGGTGCACATTCCTCCTCCATGTGCAGAAGGCAGAGGAGAATTTCTATTATCCTTCTCAATCTCTCTCTCTCTCTCTCTCTCTCTCTCTCTCTCTCTTTCTCTTCACCTCATTCCTTTGAGACAGTCTCTCACTGGGTTGTTTGCTCACTATTTGGTCAATATTTTCTTCAAGTGGAACAGATCAAAGACAGCCAAATATTTTTCTTTGCCCTGTAAGATATGAATGGCCTTTACATATTTAAGTCCATTCATATCTTTGGAAAAAAACGAAAAGTGCGTTTTGTGACATGAGAGGTTTTAATCTGGTATTTTCTATGAGAACTCAACTTAGCTCATCCAATTCATATACCAGCCTTGACTTTCACGCTGTAATAATGGGGCAGCAACAGAAGAGACAAGGAGTCCCCACAGGCTTAAAATACTTACTACATCCTTTTCAGAAAGTCTACTGAAATTGTAATTAGAAATAGAAGATTTACTCAGGTATTTTAAGAGGCATCCAGGGTATTTTTTAAAGTGATCAAATATTTTTAATGATTATATCAGTTTTTATTGTCTTGAAATGGCTACTGTTAATTATTCAATTGAAAGCAATATATACATATGCAAACCAAATATCTGTGCAACATTTAAATGGATCAATGACTTTCTATTAGCATACTTCATCTATGTGAAATAATGATTCTCATTTTCATTATCACACCTTCATACATGCATGAATACATGACCTACTACGTTTGATTTCTTAAAGTAAAGCCTGAGAATCTCTGTTTTAGTCCCAAGAGGTCATTCAGGTGCTCGGTTTGGGAGTCACTGCTAGGAAATACGTCTTATTTGTTATTTTTGCCTTGAATAGCTACTGCTTGGGGGCAGTTTGATTCCTGCTAAGTGCACAGGGGTAGACAGGACAGGTAAATCCCCTTCCAGTTCCAGACCAAAGCACCCTGCAATCCTTGACATGGCAGAAGCTAAGGAAATGAAAAGAGAGGGATAGATGAGATTAAGACACAAACACACGGATCAACACAAACTGCGGCTCTGCAGTGGGAGGAAATAGAAGCATCTACATATCATGGGCAAGGTTAACATCTGCCACCTGCTTGCCTTTCTGCTGAAGAGCTCCTTCCACTCAGGACAAGGCCGGTGACAGCTGGCCTTAGCCGTCAATCAGCACGAGGCTTGCTTAAATGAATACTCCAGACCTGGTTACAGAAGCTCCCCTCTCAAACTTCTCCATCTGCTTTTGTATTTCTAACCTCACACTGAAACTAAGTCTGGGGAGCTCTCCATCACTGGTGCGCCCTTGTTCTGAATCGAAGAACTGTTTATCAGCTTTCTCTTACCAGTTTGTTCTTTCTTGTTATTACTCTATCCTTGGGGTAGGGGAGATTAGCCTATTGGATTAAATGCTAGCTGTGTAAGCATGAGGACTTCAATTGAACCTAGAAATATAGGCCTAAGGTGCACAGGCAGGTGGATTCTCAGAGGTCCGTTTACCCATCCAGTCTGGCCGATTGGGAGCACTTAGTTCGGTGAGAGACACTATCTTGTGACAAACGACAACAATGACGATGATGAGATGATGATGATGGTGGTGGCGATGGTGGTTGTGGTGGCTGTATAAGAAGATATTGGACATTGGCCTCTGGCATTCACATAGTCAGGCACATGTCTCTATTTCAAGCCTCTGTCCACATCCCTCTGAACTTTTCTCTGGTACTCCAGACTCACTCGCTAACAATCCGACTTTCACACTCTGCCTAAATGATGCTCCCTAGATTTCATAACAAGGCCATTTATTTTCCCCATCAGCTTCCCACTTGGCTCCTTGACTTTTGACTCTTTCTTAGTTTCAGAATCTCATTTTCAAGCTCTTATTTGGCTCCTCGACTATGAATAGCAAGGGTTTCTAGAGATAAAACTTTGCGGACTGTACTATTTATTGGCTGTGAGTTTACTGTGTGCTTGCCCTTCAGACACTTAATCACATAATGTGTCTCTGTTTCCTCCATGTGAGGTAAGAAAAACAATACTTTGCACTTCAAGACCTGCATATAAATGGCATGGGTTTTCGGAGTGGTTCTCAAGGGCCAGAAATATTACTACCTCTCATGACAATGTCAGCAGATGGGTCTCTTTTTAGTGACTGAGTGAGCAGGGAACACAGATGCTGCCAAGCCCTCTAGAAGGCACAGCACAGACCCTGCAAATATACAACACTTGCCTGGCCCCAAATGCAAACATACTATTCTTGGGAAATGGCTGATTTACACATATCAATAGCACTGTGAAGGGAGTTGGCACCTAGTAAGCTTTTGTGTACATTAGTCATTGTTTTGATTTATTGGCAAGTGTCCACAGTTCTAGATAATGGGTTTCGCTCTGACATTTCGTACACTTTTATCATACTTTGATTGAATCTGTCCCATTATCATTGCTTGTCCATCCTCCCATGTCTTACAAATTCTTGCCAGATAACCCCCTTTCTGTTTTTCTGTCTTTTTACGTATCTAGATGATATCTGTATATCTGGATGGCATATGAAATAAAACCTTCACTAGTTGTTCTCCCCTTCAATGCTTAACACCTTTTTCTAGGCCCTTTCTCAATCTCTAACGTAACTACTCGCCCATTGCTTGGATCATGAACCTGGAAGAAATCGTCTTGAATCCTTTCTTTTCTATCCTTGCTTACTTCTCAAGTGCTGTGACAGAAGAAAGAGACAAGGTAATGTTGGGAAAGAGAACATCATCGTATACCACGGAGAGACGCCGAGGAAGAAACTCAGAGCAATCTGGACAGAAGAACTGAAACAGACACCACTGAGGACCACTGCTTGCTGGCTTTCTCTCTATCTTAGTTAAGTTTCTATTGTTGTGATTTTTTTTCCTAAAAAAAAAAAAAAGACTGTGACTAAAAGCAAGGTGGGAAAGAACACATATTTCTTTTCTCTTACAGGTTACAGTCATTCATTAAGGGAAGTCAGGGCAGGAACTGAAGCAGAAGCCATGGCAGATGCTGCTTTCTACTTTGCTCCCCATGGCTTACTCAGCCTGCTCTATTAAACCACCTGACCAAAGGTGGCTAAGCCCATCTACATAATTCTCAATTAAAAAAAAAAAAAGAAGCCCCCACGGGTTTGCTCCCAGGCCAATCTGACAGAGACAATCACTCAATTGAGTTTCCTTCTTCCCAGATAACTGTAGTTGGCAGAAGTGAACTAGCACTCTCTCTCTCATCAGGACCTTCACTGGCCATGGAATGCTATGGGTTTTAATGCTCCACATACTCCTCAAGTTCATCCCTTTTCTCCTCTCCCAGGTCACCACGGTGTCGCCAGCACAGGTAAGTCCATCTGAGTGCAGGTGCACACAGTGGCCAGAGGTTCCAGATCCCTGGGGATCTGGAGTTCCAAGGGTGGTTGTGAGCCGTCTAAACTGGATGGTGTAAATCAAACTGCATAGCTCTGAAAAGCAGTGTGGTCCTAGCTGTCCAGATATCTCTCCAGCTTCTAAAGTGTAATGTTATGGGTGAATAAGAAAATGTGAATACCAGGAGGGACTTTTAAATGATGATGAAGGTGATGGAAACACTGTACGTTTGAGTCCAAGTGAGACCTTAAGTGACTCTTGGTATCAGCTTATTTCATTGTTATCACTGTAGACATATACTACTGTTTTCACAGAGAGAAAAGTACAGCCATAATACAAAAAGCAGGAATTCTGTTTGTTTGTTTGTTTGTTTGTTTGTTTCTCTAGACAGGGTTTCTCTGTATAGCCCTGACTGTTCTGGAACCCACTCTGTAGAGCAGGCTGGCCTCAAACTCAGAAATCCTCCTGCCTCTGCCTCCCAAGTGCTGGGATTAAAGGCATGTGCCACCACTGCCAGGGCAAAAAGCAGAAATTCTTAACAACCTAAAAACAATCAATCCATGCAATAATAAATGGGAAAAAAACACTTGAAAAGACTTCCCAAAGGAAGACCACAGGTGGTTGATAATGATGCAAAAATATATTCAGTTTCTTTAGTGATGAGGGAAGTGTAAATCAAACTATAATGAGATCTCATCTCATTCTATTGAGAATGGTTGCTGTCAAAAAACAAGACACATATCAAAATACCTACTTTTTATGTGAGTGCTGGAGATCTGAACTTTGGGTCTTCATGCATATGCATCCATGGCATTGAAATAATTCTCTAACTGCTCATGCATAGGACTTTATGAAGGGCAAAATTCTGAACAAGTAGAAATCTGTGGACTTGAAGAGTATTATGTTATCAAAATTCTAATGCAAAGATCATCTCATCTTCTTATATATAAGGGAGAAACCATTTCAATCAAGACAGCTTGTTGAAGTAATCTCCTTGCTTACAAAGGACCATGTGCCTCTTGGCATGCTTCCGTTTGTCTCCCCAATGTCCAATATGTGGCTGTACTGGCTAGTTTTGTGTGTTAACTTGACACAGGCTGGAGTTATCATAGGAAAAGGAGCTTCAGTTGGGGAAGTGCCTCCATGAGATCCAGCTGTGGGGCATTTTCTCAGTTAGTGATCAAGTGGGGGAGAGCCCCTTGTGGGTGGTACCATCTCTGGGCTGGTATTCTTGGGTTCTATAAGAGAGCAGGCTGAGCAAGCCAGGGGAAGCAAGCCAGTAAGTAACATCCCTCCATGGCCTCTGCATCAGCTCCTGCTTCCTGACCTGCTTGAGTTCCAGTCCTGACTTCCTTTTATAATGAATAGCTGTGTGGAAGTGTAAGCTCAATAAACCCTTTCCTCCCCAACTTGCTTCTTGGTCATGATGTTTGTGCAGGAATAGAAACCCTGGCTAAGACAGTGGCAAAGGCTGAAACATAGGAAAATGCATTACCATAGCAAGACATCAACACTACAGTCCTCCTGGCCTCTCATCAAAGCAGCATCTCTTTTGCTATGGCTAAAAGAAACCTTCAGACCATCCTAAACCCGTACATCTGGAAGAGCCATTATCTTTAAACCAAAAGACTAGAACCCGGTGGCTTATTGTATATCATAATCTGGGAGATGTTTAAATGCAAAATACCAAAAATGGGATGGAAAAGGCAAACTAAAGATGTCCTTACAGGACTTCAAAAAGGCCATAAAGGAAAGGGAACAGACAAAAAGAAAAGAAAGAAAGAGAGAAAGAAAGAAAGAAAGAAAGAAAGAAAGAAAGAAAGAAAAGAAAGAAAAAGGAAGGAAGGAAGGAAGGAAGGAAGGAAGGAAGGAAGGAAGGAAAGAAGGAAGAAAAGAAAGGAAGGATCAGCTGTGCTCACTTTAGTTTACTTAAAGGTTCTCATGCAGAATCCATCTGTGTACTTCTGGATGAAATTGCTCCAGGGAACAGGAAGCTAAGAGTCACCCCTGAAGAGCTCCAAACTTGTATCTCAGAACTATACTAATTACACTTCTTTTAGTCATCTCCATCATTCATGCAAGAATTATTTTGTTTAGTTGCAATGATGACTAGTCTCTGCTGATTGGTGGCTCACCCTATTTTGCATAAGTATTATTCAGCCAAGGAAACAAGGAAGAGCTTGGGGCCAGGCAAGGTGTTGTCCTACACATGCGTCTGCTGACTCCCTAGTAAAAGATATCTGGTAACCACACAGAGACAGATCCTACAAGAAGCTTGAGAACACATAAGCAGACTCACTCATCTTGGAAAACTGCCTTGAGTTTTGCCCCCTCTTGCTCTCCTTCCTTCCCGCCTGCAGGTTTTTTGTTCTTCTGCTGTGGCCCCGCAAATGAAGAGCTGAGACTCGCACAAAAGCACCTGTGGTGACTGGATGAACTGCTAATTATGAAATTTGGATACACCATCTGGGCTAACATTTGGCTGAGAACAGCTGAAACTCTCAGTGCTTCTGAGAAAAACTATGAAATTTTCCCCTATTAATTATTATACAACTTTCCTCAAGCTGGCATTCCCTGTCCTTTCGCCCTGCATATTCAAACCCTAGCACTCCTCCAAGGTTCTGCCAACTCCCTCCTTCCCCAGTGTGCATGCTCTGACCTCCCAGCCTGCATTTGCTATCATAGTCAGTGCCCAAATTCCTCTGGTTATTTCATAGGTACAAACTTATATTTCTGCTGTAGCGGCCATGAAGTACCTTATACACCTTCCTATCCCTTACTTGAACAGCACCTGAATGTATATTACGTTATAGCACACCCATTTCAGGACTCTACTACATTGAGTCATAAATCTGTGAAAGGCAAGAACCAGGCACTACCCTCTACAAGCATTCAATAATCAGTCTGCCTTTATGAAACACTTAACTATATGTGAAGGGTGAAAACAATGTAAAATATAAGTATATACATAAAGATTCCAAAGAGCTACCACGTTTTTCAGTAAATCTTATAATGTAGTGACCAGAAGACCCTCTAACATAACCTTACAGAAGACTGTCTTTGTAGATAAATGGAAGCTGAAGTCAATAGAGGTCAGGGTAATTTCCAAACATAAGCATCCAATGGAGGGTAGAAAAGGTCTTTTCTTTCTTATGTCTCCAACCAACAGCAAGAGCAATTCGGTTACTGTACTCAAGAATATCAGGCTATTCTTCCTGATCACTAGTGTTCTTCCTTGACCAGTTAATCACAGTTACAGACACAGGCATAACCACAGAGAGGTTATCAGTTCCTTTGGGGTGCCCTCTGTTGTTTGGGTTTTTTCCCAGAATCTATAGCCAGAATATCTCCCCAAGACCTCAGGGCATCCTTTCAACAATTACTCGAGATGGGCTGGGTTGGATACTTGTTCCTACCAAGGCATAATTGCTCCTTTGGTCTTTGATTTTTCTCAGGCATCATTATGCAATTACCATTACACTTCTAGCCTGAAGAGCTGGCCACACACCACTCCTTAGAAGCACTGCCAAGTCTGCTGCTGGAGTGAGTTCCTAGGCTGAGGCAGGCAGGGTAACGTGGCCTTCTTCTTAAGACTAGAATTGCTCTTTTTCTTTCTAAGCTTGAAGTCAAAATGTCTTTTCTACATGTAAATTAGTGCCAGTTATCCCTCCAGCCAGGATGTTATCACATTTTTAGAATGTGTTCTTTTTTCTCCGAATTCCATCTATCAGAGGCAGGAAGACAAGATGGAGGCTACTTGCATGGGTGTCCACGGAGGATATGGTCATGCCTAACATTTGATGGGTTATAATTCAACATCTTGTACTATCTTTGCCCCATACTTTCTGAAATTAAGAAAACATATTTTAACCAATACATAAAAATAGATTAATGGGATAATGTGATGTTTTAGCATATTGTTGAATAAACTGGGTTAAACACTTCTATGTTCTTAAATAGCATTTTGTTATAGCCAAACCATTAATAAAAGCAATACGATCAAATTCCTTTCTTCTAGCTTTTGTTTTTTCTACTGCTGGGAATTAAAGTCGAGGGCTGCCGGACAGTAACCTTGAACTCCCTCTGTAGCTCTCAAGCTTGAACTTGAAGTCTTCCTGGTTCAATCTCTCAAATGCTTGGACCCAACGAATGGCAACCACAAGACCAGGCTTTGTCTACCCATTTTTAAATGTGTAACACTTTTCATTTCACAACATCTTGCTTTTTGAATACTTACAGATGTCAGGTTCTTTGGAGTACTGGCCAATAAATTGTGTGTCAACTTTGCCCAAAGAGTATTGATTGTTGATTTTGAATCTTTTAATCAAGTCTGACGAATAGGTAAGAGGGACTGGGGGAGGTTTCAAGAAAGAGACAACAGTGACAAGCAGGGTTCACAGCACAGCTATGTCCTGGGACTCATATTTACCTATGTTGAGGGTTTGATCCAAGGTAAGAGCCCAGGATACTGCCCTTAAGAGAGTTACCATTTCCCAACATTCTATTTACCATAACACTTCTGGTTAAAACCACCCAGAACATTGAATTTGTCTTCCCTCCCCCTGGATCTCTAAATGAGATTTCAGCTGTGTCATCTCCTAAGGGCCTTGATTTGTGATAAAAGTTACCACACAAGTTATGCAAATCTGACATGTCTCCTCAGCTTCACTTCGTCTATCTATTTGATCATTTTTCTTTAAGAGATTGAGATAAATGCTTCCAAAGCCCCTTTTATGCTCTAATGTTGACTATCAGTGAACTACAGAAACTGGCAAACTCTTAATCAAATCTCAGGTTGTCTTTGGTTGTTCAATCTCATTATAACATATAATCTCTAGAAATGATGTCTTTCCACATCTTCAATTGAGACAGTCTCATGTCTAGATGCAAATCAATGACCAATGGCAGATGCTTATGATCATGGGCACTTCTGTCTCACTTTCTGAATCGCCATAGGATGATAGAAAGAATCTCAATTTGATGTCATAGAAAGCGGACTTGAGTTCTGCATACCCATCCAGAAGTTCAGTGACATGGGCGAGTTACTTCAGCTCACTGAAAGTCAATTTTCCTAACTATTACATAGATAATATTTAAAGTTTTCTTGCTGTCACTTTTCTTATAATAAAAAATGTGAGAAACTGTGTTGAAGCACACAAACAACTACCACATCAGAATACATTCAGCAAATGTCAATTCTCTTTTCAATCTTAATTGATCTAAACTTGTCTGTCTGTATGTAAAAACCCTAAACTATTTTTTGACAAATCAAATTTGGATATTTCCATCTTCTTTTAACAAGATACAAATTATTAATCTAATAGAAAATAATATCAGCCCACAGATGAAACATACAACTCCATCATTTCATTGGTCACATAGGATAACCGATGGGTCTGGTTTCTCATTTTTCTATTTTATAAGATCAAGTTAGGGAATCTAAATTACAAACATACTCTGTTTACAACCATATAAATACATTAAAAGTTCTTCATTTTTATTCTAATCAAAAAAAACTACAGTAAGTGCTCTTAAGATACCTTCACTAACTCAAACTGAGACCTAAACGATAAATATTGTCTCATGTTTTCAGGAAGAAGTCCAAAAGTTCCTCTCCCCTCCTTCCCCCGGGCACTTCCTTTTCTCATTATTTTTCTCACAGGGAAATTGGAATGCACAGGTCAGTGAGTCAAATATGGCTTTAGCTATAAAGAAGCTATGTGGAGAAATCTCTGCATGGACATAGTTGGATTGTATTGACCTAAGATACTGGGGGTATTCTGGGAATTGAGGTTCTGGGCCCTCAAACCCAGAGGGGCAAACTTTGGGGAAAGTTTGTTGTTGCTCTTTCACTATGCCTTTAATCCCAGCACTTGGGAAGCAGAGGCAGGCAAATTTCTGAGTTCGAGGCCACCCTGGTCTACAAAGTGAGTTCCAGGACAGCCAGGGCTATACAGGGAAACCCTGTCTCAAAATAAAAAATAAAAATAAAAATAAATTTATTAGAAGCATACAGAAACCAATCCCAGGAATATAATCATTCTGCAGCTATTGAAAGTGAAATTGCTTCTGCCCTGGTGCATAGCCTGGGAAGAGAGGAATGTTCTTTCAACCTTTCTAGAGTTCACACTCCTCAAAACAGTCTATGCATGTCCAAGTCTCTTTTCTCAATGACCATCTCTTCACCATATCAAAACCACATTTCTTAGCACTTCAAAGGTTGACCGTAGTAGAGAATCTAGACATCTTAAGCAATTTAAATAAGATAACAAATCCTCTTAATCAAAATAGGACCCTTTCAGATTGTGAGACAAAGTAAAAACAACGAAACAACAACAAACCCTAAATGACTCATAAGTTCTTCTGAGAAAGCAATCCCTTTCCAATAGGGATCTTTCCCATAGTGATCTAGGCCCAAGCCCAGATCACACACCTACCTGGTCTCACAGCTAAAATATTCCCTTTCAGCAAAGAAGGAAGCTAAAAGGTGTGTAGCTTATAGTTAACTGAATGCTGGTTTCAAATATTTGCATGGCCAACTTTAATGCCAACGTAATAAAATCAAATTTTGAAAGAATTTATTTTTCCTGAGAAACTATGGGTTCAGAAAAAATAAATAAATAAATGCCTATAATCCTCTAGAAAAAAAAGTTTAGATGTTTCTAATAGTAAAAAGATCTAGAAAGACTGGTTGCTTCTTAAGCCCCCCAACTTTGTCCATAAGAGGCAACTCTCCAAATTTACATTACCCAACAATCCAAGCATCCTGTTCTGAGCTTTAAGAAATAGGAAAATAGGTCTGACAGGAAAAATATGGAGGACCAGACTTAGAAATATGTGTGTATGGATCATAGTGGTTTGAATGAAAATAGTTTATTATTTGAATACTCTAGTTGGTGGCACTCTGTTTGGGGAGATGTAGGAGATGTGGCCTTTTGGAAGAAATGCTTCTTCAGAAGCAAGATTTGAGAGTTTAAAGCTTTGAGCCACTTCCAGTTGGATCTCTCTGCCTTTTGCTTGTTTGAAGAGAGAGACACTCAGCTTCCTGCTTCTACCACAATGCCTGTGGCATGCTGTCTTTTCTTCCAACTGTAACGAACTCTTACTCTTCAGAAACCATAGGCCAAAATAAACTCTTCTTTAAGTTGCCTTGGTCATGGTGTTTTATCACAACAATAGTGACGTAACTAATACATGTATTGCAGAATAAATGCATATGTATGCATTCTCAAATTGCTATGTTGAAATGTTGGCTACTACAACTGTCATCTCAGTTCTAAGGAAGTGCCTGTCCATTGTCAATATTCAGAAATTCTCCTGAGGCCTTGTTTATTTATGCCTGTATAGCTATGATTTATTTCTGCTCTTTCAAATGTGGAATACACGTGATATGATTACTTTTACCCTTACAAATATTTCAATTTTAGTAGATAAAAGCAACGATTTTCAGTTCCTTTGTTTGTTTGTTTCGGGGAAGTAGAATATGTAAGTTTCATTCCCCTCCATTCATTAACAAGACCTAAATGATTACCAAAATAATTTAAAGAAATGAAACTAATCATGAAGACAAGTGACTATTTAGTTTTTTTAAATGATTTCCACACACATAATATAGATGAATGGAATTTGGAAAACTTTGTAGGAAAAAATCAAGATATTTCATAGCCTAGAAGGCTTGCAGAGAAAAGCTTTGCAATATTTTAGGAAAAGTTTTTACACTTCTAAATTTCTTCAAAGCATCAATCAAATATTGTGAGAAAATAAAGACATCGTTTATACAAAAGTGCACAGAAAGTTTACCTCCTGCATACCTTTTTCGAGGAAGTAATTTGAAGATACACTCCAACAAAGTGTGAAATCCAAGAAAGAGCCTGAAGCTATTAACAATCTCTGGGAAAGGCTCAAAGTCCAATAAAAATAAATCAGAGGTTGACAGCAGTGTAGACATCCCATAAAGCAAAGCTTCTGAATTACAACAGCGAATTTTTCCAGCAGAAGAAAGGAACTGATCCCATTCAGTAGATGTGCAAGATGCTGCAAAATGCTAACAGGTAACAAGGCCGTATTTCACAGCCAGCAACTAAAAAGTTTAAGAAAAAGAAGAGCCACTCTAGAGTGATGCTGACAGTTGACATGAGGCACGGCTAATATACTGGAAAGACTGTAGGTGCCCCAAATAAGACCCCAATACAGGGCTGGAGAAATGTTCAGTGGTTAAGAGAATGCCCTGTTCTTTCAGAGGCTAGAGGTTCCTAGCACTCACATAGAACAATTTATGACCACTCTAACTCCTAAGGTATGAAACACTTCAGGCTTCCTTGGGCATTTGCTCTCTTGTGCACATACCCATACATAAATACAAACACATGTTCACACTACACACACACACACACACACACACACACACACACACACACATTTACACATGCACCCACAGAGGCATAATTTCAAAATAATAACCATAAATAATCTTGATGACCCTGATTCATCAAGAAGCACAAGGAAACAAGAGATAAGACAGTCCTTGAATGTTCATATTGAGCAATATTTACAAAAGCATATCATGTAAATTTAACTTAGAGGATGAGTACAGTTATTCATTGCATAGAATATATCTTCAAAGAAATTTCATCCATCACCACACTTCTCCATAAATTAGTTCCCATTAAATAACAAACAAGAAGCAGCAGGTATATGTATGACAGTGTCACTGTTGGAATACAGCTGTAAGTTGTGATTTGGATATAAGTGCTTTTTTTCTTTAAGGTGTCATGATTAAGTAAGTTGAGAAAGTAACTTGTAAACAGGTACTTCCCATAGTGTAAGTAGCTGATCCAGCGGCTCCATAAAATTCCATCACTTCTATTTTCCCATTAAAATGCCTTGATGTTGCAGAATCAGCTCTTGATTAGTGTGACTACAGTCAAGCCTCCTGCTGCCAGAACTGTAGTCACACTCTTCCTGTCCCCAACAGCTACTGAAACAACACTCAGCCAAGTCGTACACATCCCTAGAACATGCCATATGTTGCTAGGTGTAACAGTGGATTAAAAAAAATGCCTTCTTCCCTCTACAGATTGGAAGGATAATAATAAAGCCATTATTATCCACAGTGGGTAAGTTTGGTATATTTCTACAATAGTAGTTTATTTATTAAGAACAAAAATGTAATTGTGCTTTGGAAATGTGAACTTAACTTTTATTTTGCTAGCAAAGTTCAAAGGACATAGCCACAATCATTCAGCAAAACACTACCACTCTCAGCAATGTGTGAAGAAATTGTATGAAATTCAGAGAGGCCATCAGTGAATAGAACTAGCAGTCTCCTTGTGAGACCATTGGAGAATGCAGTGATTCTGCACTAACTTCCTGACCTACAAATGAGGATGTTGTTTGCCAGCCCATAATCATATGTCATGGTCTACAAATGTGAGCATGTGGGACTTCGGGGATGGAGGGAAAGCAGGAGAAAAGTAGCAGCATGTGTGTTCACATCAGTTAACTCATGATTCTACCCCTTAGTGTGTGGCTTAGGCAGTAACACAAGAATTGTGAACCTCACCTTCTACTCCTATACAATAGGAAATGATAATATCCAAAGCTCAAGTGATAACTCAAAGTTTCTGACATGGAAAGTCCCCTCCTACGTTAGTGGTTTCCTTTCTTCACAAATGTCTTATGCATCACTCATAGTAATAAGTTCTCCCAACAGGCCAACTATACTGGTTGTATAAGCAGGTCTAACACAGCTACTTCCTTTTTCATTTCATTAGGTATCTCACATTCCCTTCCTAATTTAAACAAAATATTTCATTAAGTGAATTATCCTAGGCTCCAAAGACAAATACCACATGCTGTCTCTCATACACGGATCACTGATTTTTTTTTTATTCGATATATTCTTAACTTACATTTCATATGATTTCCCCCTTTCCAGGCTCCTCCCTCCCTGAAAGTCCCATAAACCCTCTTCCCTCCCCCTGCTCCCCCATCCAGCCCTCTTCCTTGTTCTGATATTTCCCTGCACTGCTTCATTAAGCCTTTCCAGAATCAGGGGCCATTCCTTCCTTCTTCTTGGACATCATTTGATATGTGGATGGTGTCTTAGGTATTCCAGGCTTCTAGGCTAATATCTGCTTATCAGTGAATGCATAGCATGAGTGTTCTTTTGAGATTGGGTTACCTCACTTAGGGTGATGTTCTACAGCTGCATCCATATGTCTAAGAAGTTCAGGAATTCATTGTTTCTAATGGCTAAATAGTACTCTATTGTGTATATATACCATATTTTTTGTATCCATTCCTCCATTGAGGGACATCTGGGTTCTTTCCAGCTTCTGGCTATTATAAAGAGGGCTGCTATGAACATAGTGGAACATGTATCCTTATTACATGCTGGGGAATCCTCTGGGTATGTGCACAGCAGTGGTATAGCAGGGTCCTCCAGAAGTGTCATGCCCAGTTTTCTCAGGAACCATCAGACTGATTTACAGAGTGGTTGTACCATCTTGCACTCCCACCAACAGTGGAGGAGTATTCCTCTTTCTTCACATCCTTGCCAAGACCTGCTGTCTCCTGAGTTTTTAATCTTAGCCATTCTGACTGGTGTAAAGTAGAATCTCAGGGTTGTTTTGATTTGCATTTCCCTAATGACTAATGATACTGAACATTTTTAAGATGCTTCTCAACCATCTGAAGTTCTTCAAGTGAAAATTCTTTATTTAGCTCTGTACCCCATTTTTAATAGGGTTGTTTGGCTCTCTGGAGTCTAACTTCTTGAGTTCTTTGTATATATTGGATATTAGCCCTCTGTCGGATGTAGGGTTGGTGAAGATCCTTTCCCAATTTGTTGGTTGCTGTTTGGTCGTTTGATGGTGTCCTTTGCCTTACAGAAACTGTAATTTTATGATGTCCCATTTGTCAATTCTTGATCTTAAAGCATAAGCTATT
Organism: Apodemus agrarius; assembly: GCA_964023405.1. Classification (NCBI taxonomy): domain Eukaryota; kingdom Metazoa; phylum Chordata; class Mammalia; order Rodentia; family Muridae; genus Apodemus; species Apodemus agrarius. The sequence continues at coordinate 25,171,233 of OZ030014.1, forward strand.
GGTGTTCTATTCAGGAACTTTTCCCCTGTGCCCATGTCTTTAAGGGTCTTCCCAAGTTTCTTTTCTATTAGTTTCAGTGTGTCTTGTTTTATGTGGAGGTCCTTGATCCACTTGGAGTTGAGCTTAGTACAAGGAGATAAGAATGGGTTCACTGGCTCTTAAGTTCAACTATATATATTTACATGATAGCAGATGCTGGCAGAAGCCAGCACAGGAACAAGGAGGCTTTAAGAAAGAGGGTGACAGGACCTGTAAGATATGATAAGAGGAAGGAGAATTGTTAGGTCTCTTAGTCATTAGTATTATTGCTGGCATAAAACAATGTAGCAAAAGCTACTTAAGGGACAGTTTACTTTGACTCTTAGTTTCAGAGTACAATCCATGGTGGCCAGGAAGGCAGGAGGCAGGAGCTTGAGACAGCTGATCAAATTTTATTTGTTATTAGTAAGCAGAGGGTAGTGAACACTTGTTCTAGCTCATGTTCTTTTCATTCAGTCTGGGACCTCAGCCCATGGAATGCAGTAGCCTACAGGAGGTTATGTCTTCCCACTTGTCTTAGTTAGGGTTTCTGTTGCTGTGAAGAGACACCATGACCAAGGCAACTCTTATAAAGGACAACATTTAACTCAGGCTGGCTTACAGTTTCTGAGGTTCAGTCTATTATCATTGTGGCAGGAATCATGACAGTGTCCAGGCAGGCATGGCACTGGAGAAGCCAAGAAGTCTACATTCTGCTCTGAGGGCAACCAGGAGAAGACTATCTTCAGGACAGCTAGAAGAAGAGTCTCAAAACCCACCCCAAAGTTATATACTTCCTCCAACAAGATCTCACCTACTTCAACAAGGCCACACCTTCTAGTAGAACCACTCCCTGGGTCAAGGGTATTCAAACCACCACACCATGTCAATTAACCTAATCTAGACATTCCCTCACAGGCATATCCAGAGGCTCATATCCTAGGTGAGTCCAAATATGCAAGCTGACCATTAAAATTAACCTTCCCATCTGGGATGCAATGGAGGGAGGGCAAACAGGAGCGACAAGAAGAAGAATGGGCCAGGGAATAGCATGAGTACCAAATGTGAACGGTTTTGTTTTCACTCTTTCCTCAGTACACTATGAACATAGTATTTATACTGTATTTAATATTGTAAGAAAATCGTAGGAAGAAAATGACCAAGTGTAGTTAAGCCAGGGCCCTAGAAAGAGGTGGTTTCTAGGTTGGGGTGGTTGGGCACCTACTAAGTGCCATGCAGAGCTGTGAGGTGCCCTGTGGCTAATCTACTGGAGAGTGAAATTGAGCAGGAGCCCTTGGTTTGAGTCAGCTCTGCCCTTCCACCAAGGAGCTCCTAAGCCTCTTCACTGTTTCTCTGCAGCTAATTGTCTCAGAGGCCATACTTCATCAATGTCTAGAACCATTGACCCTTTCAGATAGTGATTTCACTGTGTACTTAGAAATTCTAGTTTTAATATGTTTTTTTAATAAAGGTTTTTCATCTACCTATCTTGTTAGGATAAGGGTAAAGGAATCATGCCCCCGTGTAATTATATATTTTGATAAAATTCTGAATATTTTGCTTTTGTTGAAGGTCCCTTGGAAAAAAAATTTCCCCCTTCTTTTCCTTTAAATGTCATGGCCAAAAATTATTTCCTGGTGGCTTATCAGGGAGCTCAGATCACCGGTCCATTTAATGCCGCTTCACTTCACTTTTTGTGCCAGGGACAAGGTTCAGTAAGATCACACCATGGCAGCCCCTCCCTTCCCAGTTGGCTGATCACTCTTTCATGGCCAGACAGCAGGGGAGGGGGGTGCAGTAACAAAACAACACACTCTCCCACTAACAAGGAAGGGATCTTAATCCAAAAAGAGCAAATAGGCCTCAGCCTTGAAGCTGATGAAGCTGAAATTCTAAATTGAAAAAGCCATATTTGTCTGTAGGTGGTCCAAAAGTTCTGAGGGTCAGTCCACCTGAAATACTAAAGAGGACCGCATAACAAACTGAGCTTCATGGGGCCACTTTTCCACCACCTTGCAATAATCTTTCCTCACAAAGTCTCTGCATTGTTTCCTGCAGTTCTCAGTGGTCCCTTAGCCCACCATTCTAAATCAGGACATTGGACTTTCTCAGGACTTCACTGACTATATCCTGAGTCAACCCACTCCAGGTCTCCCTGTGGCCTTTACATTTCAAACCATTTCTGTTCCTTTGGAATACTGCTCTAATACCTGCAGAAAGACCAATAATAGGACGTTTTACATAGGCACTATAGTCTGTGTGAAGGTCTCTTAAAAGTGTGGAGTGTAGGACCTGACACACATATATCCCTTGGATACCTGGTCTTCTCTGCCTTGCCCCTGAACTAACTGGCTGTCTTGTGTGAAGATATAGTTTTCAGCTCACCAACCCTGACTTTCCACTCCCCTTAAGCAGGCATATATGTGTATGTGTGTGTGTGTGTGTGTGTGTGTGTGTGTGTATGTGGTGTTTGCATATATATTGTTTTATATATGATATGTGTGACATATATCATATATAAAAATTATATATTCATTTATGATGTATTCATATATGATATCTGATATATATAACTTAAAATGGTGATTGCCTTTGTGCTTGCTTTCAGTGGAGCTGAACCAAGAAACACTCAGATAAGAGTCATGCACACCCTGGTCAGCTCTCTCATCTTTCTCTCACTGGTGGGTTTAGAGCAGCAGGTTTTGCTGTGCTGTCTAGTATGTCTTCCATAAGCTCTGACTCCTTATGTGTCTGGAACTGCAGCTCCTGATCTTACCCATGATAAGATCTCAAGTTGCTAACTAAGGAGCTGGAAACGTAGCACCAGTTAACTAACGAACTGGAACCCTAGCAACAGTGTCCATGTTACTCCCCCGCCCCCCCCCCAAAAAAAATACCCTGTGCCTCCAGGTTACAAGTCTGCCCCTGGCGCTTCACTCCCTAATAACCACCAATCAGGAGGAAAGCAGAAGTTAAGTTTATGGTTTGGTTCCCAATGCCAGCCAATTATGTTAAAGGGCAACACAATTCCATAAAAGCCCCCCAATCAGATGTGTGCCTGGCTAGAAATCTCCTGATTGCTTGACATTTTCTACAAAATCTTGTCCCGCTGAGAGCTCAGGGCTTCACCCTCCAGTTCTGTTGCATCAGAGATGGCGGTGTGGCACAGGCTCCAGTGTGTAATAAAGAGACCCAAGTATGATTACATTGGAATCAGCTCCTTGGTGGTCTTTTGGGACTTGTGAATGCCAAACAGGCACGACAGTGCCTGTGAACATCTTGCAGGAATCGGTTCTCTCCATCAGCATAAAGGTTCCAGATCAGTGTCAGATCCTCACTCTTAGCAGCAAGCACCTGTACCCGCTGAGATATTTCACCAGTCCCAGAATCCCAAACTTTTACAAGGCATTCAAATAGGGCAGTGACTTTTAGAAAAGAGAAAAGGGACAAGTGGGAGGAGAAGGGGGGACAAGAAATAAGAGTAGGGATTGAATATGATCAATGAACATGATATAAACACATGGTATCACAATGAAACCCATTAGTTTGTACAATTATACAAACTGGTTTTTTATTATTGTGGGATATTTTATTTATTTACATTTCAAATGCCATCCCTCTTCCTACTTTCCCCATCCCACCTCCCCTCCCCCTGCTTCTATGATGGTGCTCCCCCACACTCCCACCCACTCCCACCTCTCCACCCAGGCATTCTGCTACATTGGGGCATTGAGCCTCCATGGGACCAAGGGCCTCTCCTTGAATTGATGCCTGACAAGGCCATCCTCTGCTACATATGTAGCTGGAGCCATGGGTCCCTCCATGTGTACTCTTTGAAATTTAAAATTTCAAAAGCTCATTATCTTTCCATATCTATAGACTGGCATAAGGAAAATTTAAATATGAAGGGTAAAATTAACATGTTCATCTGACTTAATTATCTTATAAGATGATTACTGCTGATTTAACTCACCTTTTCAAGTTTTTTCTGGATTCTGGCTGGCTGATTAAGCTGGTCTGGCTCTTCTCAAAGCTGACTGACTCAATCTGGCTTCTCTCAGCTTCTCACTGAATTGATCTGGGAGGCCTCAAAACCAACTCTGGCAATTTATTCTAATCATCTGGAATCTTCTTATTCTCTGGCTTCAATTGCTTCTGCTGACCTGTATTGAACTGCATGAACTCAGGAATGAGCTCAACTCCACTGCACTGTATTGCACCCACTGCACTGACTCCCAACTCAACTGAACTCCACTGCCTTGCCTGAATTTAACTTCCCCACCCTTCTGCAATTCAAACATGGCTGCTTCCTTCTACAAACTAATTTTACCTTCTTTGTTTGGGATCAAGTTCTATTCCAGCCACAGGAATTAAAGGTGTGTCATTCCACCAGATCCCACAGACCTAAAAGTTCTTTGAATATGATCCTTTGCCAGAGCAGCCTTGCTACTGGATTAAAATTTCTCTACATATGAAATAACAAAGTTTTCAGTTTCATCCTTGTGATGAATGATGACAAATAATTTCAGAAAATGTAATCAATGGATTTCCCAGTCCAAGTTTTGACACCTCAATAGCTCTTTTAAAACAAATATTAGTTCACTTAGTTTTTTAAACGAGAGGAGTTAAGGAGGTGGTTCAGTGGGCAAAGTCTTTGCGGAACAAGCATGAGTGCCTGAGTTCAATCTCAGCTCTGACACAAAACCCCAGGACAGTAATACAAGCCTCTACACCCAGTGATGGAGAGGCAAAGACAGGAGAATGCCTGGAGTGTGATGGCTATCTGGTTAAACTGACTCAGGGAGCTCAAGGTTCTGTGAGACCTTCTCTCAAAAATTAAATGGAGCACAATGGAGAAATGTACCTTATGTTTATGTTTGGCATCCATATGCACACAAACATGCCTGTACATGCATGAGCATAATCACATATGCACTCATGCACACACGAATACTCTTAGTTTGAAAACTTAACATAAAATGAGTCCCCTGATTTTTCTGTCATGTTTCTATTTAGATGTGGTATTTTGTGAAATAATTACAACAGTGCATTGGAAGTAAGAAAAAAATAGGTTTGTGTTACCCAGGGGAGAGCCTAATATTGTAATACTGTTATTCTCTCTCTCTCTCTCTCTCTCTCTCTCTCTCTCTCTCTCTAAATTTTATTTATTTATTTATTTATTCATTTATTATTGTGAGTACACTGTCACTCTCTTCAGACATACAAGAAGAGGGCATCAGATCCCATTGTAGATGGTTGTGGGCCACCATGTGGTTGCTGGGAATTGAACTCAGGACCTCTGGAAGAGCAGTCAGTGCTCTTAACCAGTGAGCCATCTTTCTAGTATCTATCATGGTATTAAACTATCCCCAAAGCTCTTATCTTTATCCCACAGATAAGTGCATCTCTCAGTCATCATCAGAGATGTTTGAGCTTTTGTTTGTATTTTTGTATCATTTTGTTTTGTTTTTACAATAGATGAAGATTAACACCGAAGCCCACAACTGACCAATGTGCGGAAAAGAAGAGACCATGCAGTGCTCAACCCTGATTGACAAATCTATATCACAGCCTTCCTCTCAAGGCTCAAAGATCACTGAGAAATAATGGGTAGAAATTTTATAAGAGCCAGAGGGAGTAGATGTCTGTATGAAAACAGAATTTGCTAGATATGACATCACAGTTCCATACATGAACTCATAGCAGCTATGACTACAAACACAGGACAAAGCCACCAAGGTGCCAGCACTGGTAGCAGACATTTCATAAAGTCCCATCCATACCTGAGGAGTTATTGGCAATTGATGATTGTTGGGGGAGGGAAAGTCAGTTTTCTTAGGTGGCTACCAACGCTCCAATGAGTGGTCCTGCACTCATTCATATGCAGGCATAGAGTGAGTGGTCTCAATGAGTTGTTAAAATGTGTACATGAAGGTGGGCATGAAAATGGTAGTGTTAGGGGCTAGAGGAGGAAGTAGAAGGCAGGTAATGGAGGGATGAATTAATTAAAACATTACATATTTTAATTCTGGTGAAAAATAAGGAAGAAATAAAATATTACTTATAGATAGCATAATTGTCTCTGTGGAAAAAATCCCAGAGAAAAAATGGATGTGCATGTTTGTGTGTGCATGTATATACATTATATGTATATGTATGTGATTTATGTATATATGTATATATATGTGGGTACATATGCATGTGTGTGTCTGTGTGTATGTATATGTATGTATCTATATGTCTATGTAAAATATGTGTATGTATACATGTGTGTATGTATGTGTGCGTATGTATGTGTATATATGCATGTATATGTATATATATGTATATAATCTGTTCTGATGAGTGAGGACAGATGGAGAATCAGAACCATGTAGTCCTGCTCTCCTATGGCACAAATGTGTCATCACACAATTTTCAAGCTCAATTTCCAGGTTTGACTTGGAAATTATTAGAACCTGGAAAACCTGTGCAAAACCATCTAGAAAAAAAATGGCCCCTCTTCCCTTCCCACACACAGTTAGCATGCACCATGGAGGTGAAGCAAGTCGCTCTGTGGGCTGCTCACTGTCTCTCTTTCCCCCACTGCGCTCCTCCTGGGCCTTCCTGGGTTTGTTATGCTCTGAAATATGGAGCATTAATGACCTTTTAGAAAGTGCCAACACATGTCGGGAGGTGGTTGCTTGCTTTGCTCACTATTAAAGAAGGGTGTTAATAGACTCCAAAGGGGGCCCTAGCAAGGAGAAACAGTACTTTCAGTCTTTATTAACTGACTGCTATCTTGTAGGGGGGCCCCAAAGTAGTGAGCCCTCAATTTGGAGAAAGGCTACATCAAGAACAAGGGAGAGAGGCACTAATGGGGTCCTTTTACAATTTGAATTAGATGTGTGACCTTGTAAAACCTGATTAACTATTGTATTTTCATCTCCCCCTGTTGACAATTGGTTTGTTAAGTGGCTTCTCTTAATAGCGAAATGAGTGTCACAGAGAGGGTGCTGCTGGAAGCCAGCCTCTGCAATTTCCCTCGGATGGCAGATCCTTGCCAGCTGATTTTGGTTCATAGATTAAAAAAAAAAAAAGATCTAAAATTAGAAACCAAAAATAGAGACATTCTTGCTCCTTACTACAGCCCCGTCTCTGCCGTCCTTGTGACTTAGTTTTCCAAGAATCTTTTAAAGCGTTTAGCTGACAAGAGTAATAAGACCCTGGGTGATTTTTGTTGTGGTTGTTTTTCCACCTCTCAGAATTGCATTGCAGATAATGTCTGGCTTGATTAACAATTAACTCCAAATTGCTGAGCTACCACATTAGTACAGCTACAATACAGCTGAGCTTGCCCTGCCTCTGCATATAACTGAGAAACGGTACATCAGACATTCAATTGATGCACCTATTCTACACAATCCTTCTCTGAGAGGTGATAATTTTGGCATGAAATACATTCATCCTTAACCGTGGACACACGCACACTCTCTCCATCAGATTTACCCTGTGATGAAGCCTAACACTAAACTTGCCTTTTTTTTTTTGTTTTATTTTATTTTTTTCCTAAACCACATTCTCAATGCTTACTTGGAAGGTGTTTCCCAGCTCAATTCTAGTCAGGACCAGAACCGGAGGCACTAAAATATCCTGGGAATAACTAGTTTCCTGCTTCAGCTGGTCAAGACTGGAACTAGTACATTAGCTATCGCACTAAAGAAGGTGTTCCCATGACAAATGTAACCCAGAAAAGTGTTGGAGCCTGTTAGACCAATGGAAGCCGGTGTGGCCCCAACTGACCCTTGGAAGTTAGGAATTAGGAGATTGTAGATTAATTCTAGGAGATTACCGATTCTTTCCTCCACACACAGCTTTGCACAAAAGTAAAATGAGGGCCAAGAACATTAGGACAGCCTGGAAAAGGTGCGTCCCTGAGAAGCAAGGCACAAGCAACAATCGGCAGGCTGACTTGCTAGTAGGGTCAGGAAAGAAAGCCACTCTTTCACACTTCTCTAGGTTGCTTGTACACTTAATTACCACACTCAAGAACTGGGATAGAGAAAGAGATATAGACAAAAGGATATGGAGGAGTCTGGGAAGACTATTACAGCTTCTTGGAGCCTCTGGAATGCAGTTTCAGAGAAAGTGTTTTTTAAAAAAAGTGAGGAGAGATAGTGTGCTGAGAAAGCACTTGCATAGCAAATGTAGCCACCTAAATTTGAATCGTCAGAACCCATGTTAATCCCTGGGTGTGCTAATTTCCATGTGTGATTCTAGGAATTCTTCACTGAGACAGCAGAACCCCTCAGAACTTGAAGTCTAGCTATCCCACATACCTAATGGCAAACAGAAAAGAGGTCAGTCTCAAAGACTGTGGGGCTGGGGGTAATGGTGAGGACTTATACCTAGAGTTGTCCTTTCACCTGGAGGTATGTGCCAGTGCCGTGACAGGTGCCCACACATGTTCCAACAGACAGGCACATGCAGAGTGTAAGGCTGAGATCAAGATGAAAGAAATCACAGAGTATACCAAACACAGTGCCTGACAGAGGTATAAAACCAATGTCCAGCTATGGTTTGGAACTCCAACCCCGTTATGATACCTCACAGTGAAACAATACCTCCTCCAAAGATTTCCATGTTCTGACATCTGAAGTCAATAGTTGAAAATGATCTTGTTCAGTGAAGCTATAACAATAGTATAAGAGCAGCTTTATATTTTGCAGGCGCACAGTGCTAGGTGCCTCCTGAGTTTCCATCTCATTACTGCTTCCTACTCAGACAAACAATGCACTGAACCTCAAGGAACTGAGCAATTGTCATAAATAACATATCTCAGGGACATAGATCAATGTAAACTAAGCCTTTTAGCTTAATGGTCTTTGTATATTCCTCATGACCTGTCTGAAGAACTATAAAAGAGATATGACATTTAAAAAAATGTGCCCATTTAGGTTCTCGCCAGCTTCTGGCTATTATAAATATGGCTTCTATGAACCTAGTGGAGCATGTGTTCTTATTACATGTTGGAGCATCTTCTGGGCATATGCTCAGGAGTGGTATAGCTGGGTCCTCAGGTGGTTCTATGTCCACTTTTCTGAGGAACCACCAGACTGATTTCCAGAATGGTCATACCAGGTTGCCATCCCACCAGGAATGGAGGAGTGTTCCTCTTCTTTCACATCCTCAGTAGCATCTGCTCTCACCTGAGTTTTTGATATTAGCCATTCTAACTGGTGTCAAGTAGAATCTCAGAGCTGTTTTGATTTGCATTTCCCTGATGACTAAAGATGTTGAACATTTCTTTAGGTGTTTCTCAGCCCTTTGAGTTTCCTCAGTTGAGAATTCTCTGTTTAGCTCTGTTCCCCATTTTTAATATGGTTATTTGGTTCTCTGGAGTCTAATTTCTTGAGTTCTGTGTATATATTGGATATTAGCCTTCTATCAGATGTAGGATTGTTAAAGATCTTTGCCTAATCTGCAGGTTGCCTTTTTGTTCTATTGACAGTGTCCTTTGCCTTACAGAAGTTTTGGAATTTTATGAGGTCCCATTTGTCTATTCTTGATCATAGAGCATAAGCCATTGGTATTCTGTGATTTCATCAAATTTGCAGGCAAATGGATGGAACTTGAAAATATCTTGAGTGAGGTAACTCAGTCACAAAAGAACACACACAGTATACACTCACTGATAGCTGGATATTAGCCCAAAAGTTTGGAATATCCAATATTCAATTCACAGACCATGTGAAGTCCACGAAGAAAGACAAAAAAAGTGTGTATGCTTTAGTGGTTCATAGAAGGGAGAACAAAATACTCAAAGGAGGAAATATAGAGACAAAGTGTGAAGAAGAGACTGAAGAAAAGGCCATCCAGAGACTGCTCCACCTGGGGATCCATCTCACATACAGTCACCAAACTCTTTGTGGTGTGTGACGCTATTGTGGATGCCAGGAAGTGCTTGCTGATGAAAGCCTGATATAGTTGTCTCCTGAAAGGATCTGCCAGAGCCTGACAAATGCAGAGGCAGATACTCACAGCTAACCATTAGACTGAGCACAGGGTCCCCAATGGAGGAGTTGGAGGCTGAAGGAGCTGAGGGGGTTTGCAGTTCCATGGAGGAAGCAACAGTGTCAACTGGCCATACCCTCCCAAGCTCCTGGGGACTGGACCACCAACTAAAGAGTAGACATGGTAAGACTCCTGGCTCTGGCTACATATATGTCAGAGGATGGCCTTGTTGGACATCAGTGGGAGAGGCTCTTAGGCCTGAGGGTGCTCAATAACCCACTGTAGGGGAATGCCAGGACAGGAAGATAAGAGTGGGTGGGTGGGTAGGAGAACACCCTCATAGAGGCAGGGGGAGACAGGTAGGATGGGGGTTTCTGAAGAGGAGACCTGGAAAGGGGAAAACATTTGAAATGTAAATAAAGAAAATATCTGCCAGGTGGTGGTGGCTCACACACCTTTAATCCCAGCACTTGGGAGTCAGAGGTAGGTGGATTTCTGAATTTGAGGCTGACCTGGTCTACAGAGTGAGTTCCAGGATAGTCAGGGATACACAGAAAAACCCTGCCTCAAAAAAAAAAGAAGGAAAGAAAGAAAGAAAGAAAGAAAGAAAGAAAGAAAGAAAGAAAGAAGGAAGGAAGGAAGGAAGGAAGGAAGGAAGGAAGAAAATATCCAATTTTTAAAAAAGGAAAAATAAAAAAATGTGCCAAAAATTTCTAAATTCTTTATGAGCTTTAAGACTTGTAGGCAGAAGATGCAACTGGGTCAAGGGGCGGGACAGACATGAGAAGTGATGGAAAGAAAATGGTCTTTCTGGGTAGTACTTGAAGCAATCAGAGAAAACCCCAGACAGAAACATGGCAACATCCATCAACCAGTGCTCTGTAAGGCACCTCTGTGATCTCCTGGTGGAATTATGTGTTCTTGGTCTGTATATGAGGATTTTAAAATGTCTTTGTCTTTAAGGTTGTTTTATCTTAATGGCAGTCACCTAATTAAATCATATTCAGTTTGAGATTATATAGAAATGGCTTAAAAAAAAAAAGACCTCAGGGTAAACAGGTTCTTCTGGATGGAAAAATCAAATTTAGCTACCAATAAACTCAATTCAATGAAAAATGGAAACCAGAACCCCGACTCCCTGGTTATACAGCATGTATGCTAATGTGCCAAGCATATCTGATGCATTAGTGCAAACTGCTTGGCATATTTCAGATGCAAAACCACGCCCTCTAAGTAAATAGGAAAATAATAAAAATAAATAAATAAATAAATAAATAGCAACTGGACATTGTTCTTCTTGCAATCTGTTCTTAAAAGCATGAGACCCCTCTGAAGTTTAAATAGCATGTTAACTGTTAGAGAAACAAAGCCATGAATTGTAGATGTCCTTCAGTTAGAGAGGTCTGGGTTTTGTGATGTGTCTCTTTTGTTCTGATATCTAAAAGGTAGAAAACGGGCAACTAAGAGAGGGTTTGAAGGTATCTGAAAAGAGATGCCAGCAAAGGGAGCCACACATGGGGAGATTTTTGCTTCCAGCGATAGACGAGTACCACACTTTCTCCTAACAACCTTGACCTGCTTTTCCTGGCTCAGCAGAAGCAGCTGTGTCACATCAGCTTAGCCTCTGCTTGTCACTCTGTCCTTACAAACCTGACTCCTCCTCCTCCTCCCAGTGCCCTTAGCACTCTGGATAGTGACCGGGTTGACTGAGCAGCCTACAGGACAGGACAAACAATCCGTTCTTAGAGGAAAGTGAGCAGGACCAAAGATGAAGAGCCCACCAGATCATAGTCCCGTCACTGTCCAGTGATCACAGGTGGAAAGGCTAATTGTCAGGCAGCACATGGAGCAGGTTGTTCTCAAGTTGCCGAATTAATGAGTTGTTGAATCGTAAAAAGATACATACTTTCACATACCTCAAAAAATATGTGATGGTCTGTCAGTTCTCAGAGGGCTTCACTGCCCTGATGATGCTGAATGATATTCATGTATTCCCAACTCCAAATCAGCGCATAGAAATCATGGGACTACACGTGTGAAGGCTTTGCATGAGACTCCTCCGAAGCCTGGATTCTAGGGTTCAAATTTTGGATCTGAGATGACCTGGTTATGCAACCTTGAGTCCAGGATTCAGATTCAATACTGTCCTTGTGTTCTTGGGAGTAAATTACATAACAAATAGAAAGTCATTGAGTGAACCCAGGCCTGGTGGTAAAGGTCAAAAATTAATCCTATCTACTCAGAAAGTTAAGGCAGGAGAATCATGAGTCCAAGGCAAGCCTGGGCAACTAAGCAAGACCCTGTCTGAAAATAAAAATAAAAAGAGTACTTGGATATGGCCCAGTATATCCAAGACACATGGCAGCATTGGAAGGCAAGACAAGTAAATCCTGGGAGTACACTGGCCTGACAGTCAGGCTGAAATGGTGAACTCCCAGTTCCAAAGAGAGAGCCTGTCTCATGGCAGTAAAGATAACAGCAATAGAGGCAATACCCAAAGACCTCTGGTCTCTCTCTCTCTCTCTCTCTCTCTCTCTCTCTCTCTCTCTCTCTCTCTCTCTCTTTCTCCCCTTCCCTCATCCTTTCTCCTTTCCCTTTCTCCCTCCCTCTCTATCTCCTTCTGACCTTCTGACCTTCTGTCCCTCTGACCTTCTGTCCCTCTGTCCCTCTCTACCTCTGTCCCTCTCCCTCTCCCTCTCCCTCTCCCTCTCCCTCTCCCTCTCCCTCTCCCTCTCCCTCTCCCTCTCCCTCTCCTTCTCCCTCTCCCCTTCACTCTCTTTCCCTAATGCTCACACATACACACATTAAAAAGAAATTTTTACTGGAGAGATATAGAGAGCAAAGACGAGGCAAACATTCTTTTTTTCCTGGCTAATACAGACTGAAGTGAAACAGAAAAGGGAACATGGCAATGACTAGTTGCACATTCAGGACATTCACAAAGGAGGTACACACACACAGAAGAATATGGCCATGAACTCAGTAGGAGCAGAAGAGAGTCTGATTAGAAAGTCAGCCAATATTCTTCCAAAGATTGATTTACAGAACCTGCATCTCAGAAAGGAACACAGTTGTTGAGTGTTCTAAATGGGCATTAAAAGAGTAATTTACTTTGGAAACAGTTTCTGAGCAGAGAAAGGAGAAGTCAGATGAAAGCAAAGACAGGGAAATGCAAAGAAGGATGCACTGGGTACCACCAAGCTCTGCTTTCTCTTCTTTTACTTTACATCTATAAAACAACTTGCCACAAAGAGGCTATCTGAGGAGGCTTGAATATATATGCACATACGACCCAGGCTAGTCAAAACCAGCCACCATTTACTTATCTTTTCTTTCCCTTAGACTTTCCACTGGGGAACAGAAAGTTTTATGGGCTTACAAAGATAGGCCTGGCAATCACTGAATCACTTGACAGACCTCTATGAATGTATTTAAATGGTACTCTACAGATATGGGAGATATAGTGTGCCTTGAAATGACTTTAAAGCACAGAAAAGAGCGGCAAGTATGATGATTGCAAACATTTGGGTTGCTAGTTTAAAACAATTACCTGTCTATTTAAGATCCATTAGCTTCACACCCACTGCTAATCCACCACCAGAAATTAGTGTGCATCTGCTTGAAGTCAACACTAACACTGTCACACTATTCTGCCCCTTATGTTTGTGATAGCTACTGTTTTAGGTTCACACATGTTTGGGTACAGAGGTGTTTGTTCATACTTCTGCTTCTCAGTTTTCTTTGGTTTTTTGTGTTTTTTTTTTACTCTCTCTCACATCATTCTCCTGAACGAATTGCTTGGGCTGTTTTTACCTTACAGAGGAGGGTAATCAAGATGGCCAATAGGAAGATGTAGAAACTTGAGGCTTCCTAGCCAAGCATCCCTCATTCTTTTGAAACTCATATCATCAGTTATAAAAATTATAAAGATCATCAAAATAAACCTTTATAACCAGTCTTCTCAGTGCATCTTGCTCTGTATGAGAAACACACTTCGGAGGCAGGGGTTCTGTGCATGCTCTTATCCTCCCTGCCTACAGTGGTTCCTGAAGCACCATGTGGAGTTTGTTCTCAGTGATCGCTGCTGTAGGAACCATGGCACTAAAGCAGTATCGCTGGGCATCCACACAAGCATTTAAACATGGGAACCAAGTGCCCACAGCCACGTGGACTGTAAGAGCTCTTTTTATGGTGTCACCTGTGCAAGTCTGTGTCATGGCAAGAGGCAGCTGGAAAAACCAGTCTAGAGTTTAGAGTCCAGAGAGGAAATTTACAAATGTCTCCTGGACTCAGCAGAGTGAATTTCAAGGACATGTATTTCCCATACTGTGAAGAAAACAGAAATATCAAAGCTGAATAACAGGAACAGTAAGCATGTAGCCAGGAAGCAGGGAGCCTCCCAAGGAGGAAAGAACAAAGGAAACTGGGTATTCACAGCTCGGACCCTGACAGCAAGAAAAAGAACATTCCTTCCTTTTCTTGTCTTTAGAGTTCCTATGGATTGAACTCATGGTTTCACATGTAATATTTAAGCACCCAACTACAAAAGCCCCAGATTGTGTAAGGCAGGTTTCTACATATATGGAGCCAAGCCCAGGAAGATTTAAAATAATAAGAAAAACTCTTCATTTTGTTTGTTTGCTTGCTTTGCTTAAGTTCAGTACTCCACACCTGGAAGAAACAAGACTCAAGACGAAATAAATTCCCAAGAAGATTGAAAAAGCACAAAACAGGAAGTAGACAGAATAAAATAAGCCTGAATCACAAAGAGAATATCAAATGGTCTATGGCGCCATGAAATTTAAAAACAAAGAGCTTAATTTTAGATAGAAAACCAAGACTTCAGATCCAAAGTGACACATAACATCCCAACACAGACAAGGATGGTGTTGAGACTTAGCACCAAATAAGTCTTGGAGTTGGAGAGTCCAACACTGGAAGGGTAAGAAAATAGGGCCATTTTACGAATGCATAACAAACTATAGATCAAACCTGCTCCTGAGGGAGAAGGCAAACCCAACCTACCCCATCAGAGAAATGACTCCAAATTTTTTGCAGTTTACCATCTCGCCTCATCTCTTGTCATTCTAAAACCACTGCTTTTTAAGAATACAAATGCTTTTAAGGAGAAGTGAACACTATAAAGAGATTTTCCCATTACTTGCAGCACTTGCACAAAACTCTATTCAGAAGCCTTCACAAATGATGAGGATACGCAAGAAAAGGTTTTCAAAGAAATATTTTCTGGAGAGATGGCCAGGAGACTAAGAGCACTTGCTCTGTGAGAGGACCTGAGTTTGGATGCCAATACCCTCATCAGGTGGTCCAGGACCTCGTGTAACTCCAGCTTCAGGTACTCTGGTACTTTCTTGTGTCCTCTACTGACAACTACCCACATGCTCATCCATGAATCTATATACACATATACATAATGAACAAAAATAAATCTCTTTTTAAGTTCTTTGCTAGGATTCAGAAGGCTGATTAAAGTGAGGCTTTAATCTACTTCCTTACTGTTCCATGTAAATCTTAAGAACCTCAGAAATGGGTGTTAATATCCAACAGTAATGCATGATGTAATTGTTGCTTAGCTGGGGTTGATCTGTTGAATTTCTACCATTTTGCTTTTGTTTATAATGCTACTTTTAAAAAATAATGATGTTATGAATAAAGTAGAGACGGGCCAACACACTTCAAATTTCCATCAACTCCTTCTACACTACACTTCTTTAGTTAAAGACATATTGCTGATTCCTTTGAAGTAAAGCCAAAAAAAAATCACAGTCTTCAAAACTGAGCACAGACTAAACAAGCAATTTCCCTCTGTGGTTGTTCCCTGTTTTTTGTTCTAAATGTTATTGTTGCGAAGAACTTTATTGCCCCAGTATGAGTGCAGTCTATTGCCCCAGTATGAGTGCAGTCAAAGAAAATAAATCAAGCATCTCTTATGGCTATCTTGTGTGTAGTACATCAGCAGTCTTAAAAATATAGTCATAGTCCACAGCATTCATCTGTCTGGACTTTCGTGTCTTCTTCCCAAATGATGGAAATGGGTAAGTTTGTTCATTTTTTTTAGATATGTATTTAGTTAAAATGTTTGACAAGAATATAATGAAGTAAATTGTGTGTGTGTGTGTGTGTGTGTGTGTGTGTGTGTGTGTAAAATGTAGTACACAAATAAGTGAGTTGGCCACAACTATAGGAGATACGTTTTGGAAACTTTGAATTTCTGTGATTTAAAATGGAAGATAGTATCT